>PVKA01005183.1:0-62852 GCA_004027165.1 Ctenomys sociabilis | reverse complement strand
GACTTTCTCTCAGGCTGTCACAGAGAGCAAACTGGTCAACCATTGGCCGTGACTCATCCATATGTATGACAAAGACAAAGAACCTACAGAATAATGTACAGGACCACAAGATAAACCCTGAGGGGCTTCACTGACCTCATAAGAAACAAAGTACATGTGTTGGTATATAAGTCTTGCTCTATCTAGGTCTTAACCATCCAGCAGAAAAGTATAAAAATGAAGTATGCATCACGGGGCCATAATATTAAATCGAGCTGTAAATGGCTATGGTCCACAACTTCTTCAGATAACTCACCATTGTTGTGGAATGCTGTACTGTGTTGGATTGTGTTGTCAAGTTCAAGCACCTAAATTAGTTGAATGACAGTGGAGTGCCCATCTTTGACAGGTGTAGTCAAAGGAAGGGGTATAGAAAGGAAGAATCATGATGTGTGTGTATAGACAGCACAGTTGGGATAGATAATGTTGTGCTTCTACATAATCCTATGAGAGGCAAGATTTGCACTAATGGTGGTTGGACAGGATATTATGTCAGCTTCTAATACTATGGACAACCACTAGGAAAATAACAAGGTAGAAAGTACTAATTATTGAATCTTTGATGTAATTCATGTATAAAAATTAAGATACACAAACAGCTACACTCTCTTTATTTACTGATAAGAGACATATGGTATAATAATGTCTGTAAGTACAGTATCATGTATGCACCTTCTATGATACCAAAACATTATGAAAACAGTTTTCAATGTATTAATTTTATCAAATCCATCTTGTCAAGGTATCTTAAAAGTATCTCATTGATATTTGTACTTCAATAAAACAAAAATTTAAAATAAATAAATAAATTAGAAAATAAAAAAGAGTTGTCTCTCTTCCTCATTTTTACTTTACAGAAATGTTAAGGCTGCAGGTGAGAGTTATCATGATAATACCTGGAAAGAATCACAAACAGGCAAAAAGAAGATAGTATTGAATTCCTCCTAAAATTTTGTGCATGTCTAGTCCTTCCTTTTATTAGTCCTCTCAGAATTTATACCCTATATTTATAGACGCCCTACCCCTCCAAGTTGATGGGTTGATGTGAGTGTTTAACTTCTACTTTGATGTTTAGTCAAAACTAAAAATCTGTATGCTAAAAAAGGAAGGAAAAGTCAAGGATATTCTGAGGAGATCATTAAATATGATCTCTTCTTGTTTCTGTTGTTTAGCAATTCTTTTCTAAATTAATGAAAACTTAAACAAGAATATAACCACATATGATTGGTTTTTCTGAAGCATTGTGCTCATTATATTCATGAGTGTATAAACTTGGTAAATATGGCCAATTTAAAATTTTAATTGAAGCCGGGCATGGTGGCGCATGCCTGTAATCCCAGCACTCGGGAGGCTGAGGCAGGAGGATTGTTGTGAGTTCGAGACCAGCCTGAGCTACAAAGTGAGCTTAAGGCCAGCCTGAACTGCATAGTGAGACCCTGTCTCAAAAAGACAAAATAAATAAATAAATAAATAAATAAAATTAAATAAAATTTTAATTGAGTTAAATATAGAAATACAAGTCTTTGTGATAATATTTACAGTTCATGTAGTTATAATCAAGGATTACTAGGCCTGGCTATACTTCTAATCATATCAGCTATGAACTGTATTAAGTTACATATCAAGTTATATGCAAATATCAAATTATACATATATGTCATTTATATATTGTTTGGTCATAATAATTAAGACCTTACCTAAGTGTCTTCCCCTCTCTAAGCTTCAGTTTCATTATTGAAAGAAAAAAAATAACTAAAATGTCCTATTGTATAACAACCAAGTAATTAATAAGAGAAAAATTTTAAGGTTCCGGAAAAACTATTGTTCATTCACATATTAAGATTACAACTATTAATTCCCGGTATTTAGCATTTCAGAATGCTTCCACTACTTCTATAATCAATAATACAGAAAAAAAAATAGACAAATAAATAATAAATATTAGTGAGCATGCTAGGGAATAGTAACTGTTCTACACTTTTGGTAAGAATGTAAATTAGCACAACCACTATGTAAATCAGTACAGAAGTTGCTCACAACCCTAAAATAAAGGTACGATATTATCCATTTGACTCACTCCTGGTTATATACCCAAAGGATTAAGAGTCGTAGTACTAAAGGGATACATGCCCATGTTTATTGCAGCAAAATTCATAATGGTGAAGGTATAGAAACAACCTAGGAGTCCATCAGAGTATGACTAGATACAGAAATAATACATATTATATATATGATTGGTTTTTCCGAAGCATTGTGCTCATTATATTCATGAGTGCTATAAACTTGGTAAATATGGCCAAAGTATTATATATATACTTTATATACAATAATCATAAATAAAAATGAAATATCACTTGCAAGAAAATGGATGAAATTGTGGACCATCATATTAAACAAAATAAATTAGCTTCAGAAAGACATAAATTTCTCATGTCTCCTCCCTCATGGAGAATCCAGGGGAGAGAGAAGAGGAAGATAGAGATGAGTTAAAGGTAGACACACGAGTTAACATGATAATATTTATAATTCATATGAATATTTATGAATCAAATATCAGTAGGCCTAGCTACACTTCTAATCATGACAGTTATTAACTGTTAGACCGTTATTAACATAGAAGGAGGACTACAGCACAAGAAGGGGAATGGGGGAGATAAAAGACGGAGGAGAGTGATGTGGAGGTGAAAAGATCAAGTTCTATCATATATGCGTACTCAGATGTGGAATGCAACCCATCAGTCTGTGTAATTAATATATACTAATAACTTTTTTAAAAGAGATGAAGTTTAGTTTGGTACTCCTGTACAGTTAACATTTATATTTCTGACACTTGACATTTCCTGTTTTGCTAAAAAGAGAACTAAAGTTTTGGAAACAATGGATTATGTGGTTAAAACAGAGACTGGATAAGAGGTTGCCAAATCCATCTCCTTATATCTGACACATAGGGAGATTTATTTCATTTTCCAGCCTGCCTCACCGAATGTTGAGGCTGAGTGACTACACTCTGCTATGCAGAAGATGGACGTCAGTGATGTGGCCACTGTCTGAGATGGCGCCAGAAGTATCCCATGAGTACCTTGGCTCATCGTCTCTTCCCTTCTGTCAATTAGTTGCATGTATCCATAGCACTCTGAGGCTTACTAAAGGATGTCAAAACCAACAGATGCAAGGAGCCTAAATCCCAAAGTCCTGATTTGGATAAAAGATGTTCAGGGGAGCTAGTAGGAATATCTGAATTGATCTTTGCACAGGTAATATAAACTTTGAGTGCACTAAATCAGTAAGATTTAGGAATTATTGGGCCTTGATTTTAACACAGTGCTCTATGAGGACTTCTGTACTTAGTACAGAGAGGTGTGAATAGTGATTGCTTAGTAAATGTTTATTGAATAAGTTGACTTTTTCCTCATTTGAGTCTATCTTTATTCACATTTATCTGTCAGAGGGTTTTTCTTACTGGATAGAAGCTTCAGCATGCATCCTGACCCTTACTCCATGACTCAATAATCTTAGATGATCTGAGCATTTGCACAATAAAATTATTTTAATTAGAGTTTTTAAAACATTCTGCATATTTTCTTGTCATATATGTGTTGCTCTGAGGTATGAAAAGTAAAGCCACATTAATATGCTGAGCTGTAAAGGTCTCAAGTCAACAGTTTCTAACATTGCCAGTACTACGGATAACCCACTACTATTATGGACTACTGGACTACATTGGAATGTTTTGCTGAATTCATGCAACTACAATATTTAAATGATAATGGAATACCCATCTCTGACACAACTAATCAAGAAAAGGGGATAGAAATGAAGGATCATTTGTATCTGTATATACAAAATAGCTAGGATAGATATACAGCTACTTTCTCTTAATTCAATGAGACGAAAGATTTGTACTGATAGTATTTGGCCAGGATATCATGTCTGCATCTTGTGTTATGAATAACCACTACAAAGACAACAATATGCAATATATTAATGAAACTGTCCTATTAATAAGTTTGGAAACTGTTTCATTGCTATTTGTTTCTCAATAAAATTAATGAAAATAAAATAAAATATGCTGTATAATATATTTAGGACCAAGGTAGGTGAATGTGAAACTAGGGGACCCAGTTGTACGGACAATAGGGAATCTCTGCCTAAATGATAAGACAGCTCTTTACCTCCAGAGGGAACTGTTTTTCACCATTAGACAGGATAACCTCCTTGTAACTTTTAAAAGAACAACAACATAATCCTCTGTGATGGGGCTTCCCTTATGTATTGTACTCTAGGGTCTTAAAACTTTCAGAATACTCTTCTTCCAGTAAGATCAACTAAAATAATATGTTAAAGCCTTTTGTGGTACATTAAAACACTATGCAACTATGACATTTGTGTTACTCTTTGTTCTGTCATTAAAGCCAATTTTTCCCTTTTTTGCTGTCATAATCAGTTAACACAATTTTCTTTACTGATTTTATATTCAAACAAAAACAGCACTTGAAGGACAAATTGTGAATGTCTACATGGCAGATGTAAACATCCAAATACTTGAATTAGACCAGTATTATTTTCCTAGAATAGGTGCTATAAATTAAAAGGGAAAAATCAAGGCTAATTTTCCTATAGAAAACATGTTACTGCAGGTCCAAGCATGCAGTCATTTACTAATTCTGAGCTTCACTTTCTTTATTGGTAAAAATGGAAGGAATAATGGTCCTTATCTAATAGTGCTGTTATTGTGATTAAGTGAGGTAAAATATGTGACATACATGACACAATGTCTGGCACATAAACAATATCTAATAAACTGTTGCCGCAATATTTTTCTGTAGCTGTAATATTGTTATTATGATCATCAGCACAGTCTAGTTTCAGAATGCCTGATTTTGAATCCTTGTTCTCCCTTGTATTAGCTGAATAATCCTAGAAAACTATCCCACTATCTGTGTCTCATTTGTAAAGATCAATTAGACAATACAATAGTTTCACCTTTAACCACAAGGGATACTTTCTGAGACTGTCACTTTAAGCTTAAAACCACAGATAGTACTACTATATATGTATATATAATATTTTGTGTATATATATGATGAAGTTCAACTTATAAATCAAGTAGAGTAGATGGTTAGTAACAATGACCAGTAAAAAAGAACAATTATAACAAGACACTGTAATAAGAGTTCTACAATCTGTGACTCTCTTTGTCTCTTTGTTGCTCTCTGTGTCTCCATTTATGTATCTGCTTTTCTGTCTCTGGCCCTCTACATCTGCCTCATTGTACTATATTCTCCCTTCTTCTAAACAGTGTGACATGATATAACACCTGCAGAATTAGAGGAACTGAGGAGAATGATAGTGTTAGGCTACACTGATCTTCTGACCATATGTCAGAAAGAGTCCCATGAAGCCATGAGAATACCAGTTCACCATGGGCAACTGGACTCATAGAAGGTGTAACTGTAGATAAAGAACTCTTGCATGTGTATATTACTTAGAAAAAATGCCAGTCAGATAGAGAAAGATCAATAAATATTAGCTGTTTTCTTAGGTTTGTCATAGACATTCTGGAAGAAAGTGAGAAGAGAGGAAGTTGTGACTTTAGCCTGCTACATGATGCCCACAAGTTCTTTCCCTTCGTTCACCAGGAGACTGGAATTTGTGTTAGACACTTCTTTTTCATCCTTAGTTCTGCTACTCTCTTCAAGGGATGTTACTGTTGACAGGGACAATTCAACCACTACTCTGACTTCTTTCAGCTTTTAAGTTTCAGTGGCCTTTATCCTTGCCTAACATCAGGTATAAATTCCTGTGGGAGCGGAGAGCTGAGGATGCAGCTTAGTGCCACAGTGCCTGCCTGGCAAACTCTAGGTCCTGAGTTCAATTCTGGGTTCAAAAATAATTCCTGTGCTCATATTATCAGTCTTGTTAAAATGTCCAATTTTTGCAGCCCTCCCAATATCTGATTTTCTCTTACTAGACTTGAAGTCTGTTTCTCTGTAGTGCCAGCCCTTTTGCTGCACTTTCTCTGCAGCTTCCCCTATGATTGACTACTTCAACGACTTTCTTGCCAGTATTTTCACTTCCCCAACCTTTGCCACCCAGCAGGAAGCTCTGAATCCCGGAGCAACCAGCAGCAGGGATTTTATATCCTGATGTCTGGGAGCTGAGAGAGTAAGTCACAATGATTTCCCAGTTGGCACATCACAGTGTTAGGGTTTTTCAACTCACCTATATCCACAATAATTTTTATAAATTTTTGTACCTTTTGCCTTTTTATTTCTTCAATTTTTTACAGTTTTATTTCAAAATGTTTTTAATTTTCCTAAACTGTGTACTTGTTTCCTTTTCTTCTCACTCTTGGGAAAAGGCCCTGTTTCTTACTTCAGAGAAAATATAGCATGAAAATGTGTAAATTTTACCCTTTCTGTAGCTTTTCATTTTTTATAAAGGTTCCTGTGTATATTGCATAGAGCTTTAAGATAAAATGTATATTAAATAATGTATATTTTTTGTCTTGATAATTTGTCTTTTGCTATAAGCATGAATTTTGGATGAATGAGGAAACACCATTTTTCCATTATGGAACATACAGGATATTCCCCATTAGTTCATATTTTGAAGTGTTAATTCCTAATGTGATACTATTAGAAGATAGGATTTTGGGTAATAAGTTTACATGATATCATGAGGCTGGAATTACTGTCTTTATAAAAAGATGAGATGAAATAAGATTTTTGCAGTGTCTCTCACCATGAGTACCTCTCCATGTATATATACCATGTGAGGAGATAATGAGAAGAGGAATATTCACAAATTATAAATAGCACCCTTCCAGATACTGAATATATCAGCCTTGACCTCAGACTTCTTTGCTTCTGAAACTATGGGAAACATCTCTTGACAAAGACACTTGTGTTTGCCCCATCATCTATTACTTTCCACCTGTGATGAGAGAATACAACCTTTTTCACTGCTTAATTTTATTTTTCACCTTTCTTTTTTATGTGTTCTGTACAGGGTCTCACTACACAGCCTGGACTAGTGATCCTCCTATTTTCAAGCTCCCCAGTGCTGGGATCAGAGCTGTGAGCCACTACCCCCAGTCTCAGTGGCCAGGTCAGCATGGAAAGAATAAAATGAAAAAAAAAATTTCTGTAAATAAGGAGAAGAGGGGTTGAATGGAAGAGAGTGTATTGGGACAAAACGAAGGATAAAAAAAACATTACAGGTGCAAACTTTCCTGATGAAGGTGATCAGTATTTTTATCTAAAATGTATCAATAAATTATTTAAAACATGATTAATTCTTGAAAAAAGCAAGTAAAACTGTATTAATCCTGAATATTAGTTACTTTTCCCATTACTGGCACAAAATATCAACATCCACATCTTAAAGGAGGAGTTTATTTGGCTCATGGTTTCAGACGGTTCAGTCCACAGATAGCTGGCTCCAAGGCAGGACCAGAATGGCAAAGAGTGTGGCAGAGAAAAACTATTAGTTTCATTGTGTCTGAAAAGAAAATTAGGGGTACAATGTCCAGGAGCCATATATAGTACCAAAGGTCACACCTCCATGATCCACTGAGATAAACTCATAAGTGTGCTTTATTCATCTCCAGAGTAGTTTCTAAGCCAATCAAGTTGGCAGTTAACATCACATCCCTGTATTCTCCTATTTCCTTACACCTTTATGCTTATTACAACCAAACATCCTGAGAGTTATCTCCCCTCAGCCTCCTCTTCCTCACTTACAGGAACCTCACTGGAGATGTTTCGTTAAAGTCACAGATAACCTCATTGTTAGTAAGCCTTGTGAACATTTTTATCTGCATCATCAATGAATCTGATTACTGGCATCATGAAATGCTTTCCATAGGCTCTCATGATACTCTTTCATAGTTTTTTAAAATATACTTCTTATTCTTTCTCGGAATTGCTTTTTTCCTTTTCTCTCATCCTATCCATCTCTTCTAAATCCTGATTCTTTTACCTGAACATATAGAATATAGTGATTCAAAGCAGGAGACTGATACTCAAGTGGTCCTCTAAGTCTAATTTCCCCTTAAATGATTATGTCATAAGTTATTGCATAGATCAAATGAAATAATGAAGATAAAGTGCATGATACAGATCCTGACACAAAATAAACTCTTATTAATTACATCCTTAAGATTTCATTCTATGGACTGAGACAATTTCTCTAATTTGTATGCTTCTCTTTCTTCTCCATTGCCACTCTTCTAGTACACAGCACATTTGTTTCTCATACATATGAACCACTATGGCAGCCCTTTTACTAAGCACTCTGCTTCTGTTCTGGTCCTGTACCAATCTATTTTCCATATGAAAGCAAATGAGATCCTCTCTTTCCTTTGATGAGAGCTGTTCATTGGCTTACCTTTAGAAAAGAATACAACCCCTTTAACTTGTTTAGGTTCATATATAAATACATCATGCCCCTCCCCATCAAGATATTTGTCATCTTTTGAGGAAACTGGTTCTCTCTACTCTTTCATTTTCATTTGCATTGTGATTTTTCATGATTCTTTAAATTTCATTTTTGTGCAAGACACTTCCAGAGCAAAACTCAGGCACCTGCATGAGTAAGAACTTCTACCGTGCCACTGGGACTCCTGCAACCCTCCAGAGGCCCCGTCCCCAAACCCACTGAGTGAGTGAGAACTACTGCGACTGTCTCAGGACACATAGATCGAGTCCAAGCCCAGACCTGGCCAGGGTGTGGGAGAGCTTCTGCGCTCCTCTGTGCTCCCTGGGTCAGAGGAACAACAGAGAAACCCCACAGGTTCACTGTTGGGCCAGAAGGGCACAACAGATTCAACTCCAAGGGCTGCATCATGAAGGAACTGAACGAAACAACTAGACCCAGGCGAGGCATAAAAGGATAAACTCAAACTTCATGGATCTGCAAACGAATTTCAGTAAGTACTCATATTATAACTGCACCAAAGTTCTACAGAAAAGATCAGAAGTCAGTGCTATATGAAATAAAAAAGACAAGGAGCAAAATGCAACATCAGGCCATGAGGCCACCCATGACGAGAGCAGAGGACACTAGCTCAGCTGAAATGAATGAATTAACAGTGTTGGAGGTAAAGAAACAACAGCAGAAAGGTATAGAGGAACTCAGAGCAGAATTAATTTTGGAAATAAAAAAGAAATTTCTGAATTCATAGCATCTGAAGTAAGAATCAAATATGGACACATATGGAGGAAACCCAATCTGAAAAAAAAAAAAAAAAAAAAAAAAAAAAACTGCAGTAAAAGAAGTAATAACTACCTCTAAAGAAGACATTGATAAAAAATAGAGATTAGAAAACTGATAGATTCCTTTAATGAGTAATATAACAAAGAAACAGATTGCATGAAGGAGAGAAAAAGAGATATAGAGGAACTTAAAATCTCAATCACATGTCTGCAAAACCATTTGAGTGAACGTGAAGACAGAGTATCAGATCTTGAAGATGCTGTCCCAGCTAGTGAAAAGGCAAGAAAAGAGTGCTTAAAAACAACTAGGATGCAGGAAAAAGTAATTTATCCCCTGTAAAATGATGCAAAGATGAATAACGTGAGACTAATACGCATCAATGAGAAAGAAGGAGACAATGCGGATGATATAAAAAGAATATGGGCAGAAGTAATAGCAGAAAACTTCCGAAATATGAGGAAACAATCCAACATTCAGGTAACTGAAGCATACAGAATGCCAAATAACTTCAACCCAACTAAAAACACACCGAGACATGCAATAGTCAAGATCCCAGAAATCCAGCACAAGAATAATATACTGAAAGCTGCTAGAGAAAAGAAGCAGATCACATTCAAAGTAAAACCCATCAGAATTATAGCCAACCTCTCTTCACAAACCATGAAGGCAAGAAGAGCTTAGAGAGAAGTACTTCAAGTCCTGTATGAAAACAAAATTCCAGCCCAGACTATTATACCCTTCAAAACTCTCTTTTAAGTTTGATGGAGAAGATAAATACTTCTATGGCAAAGAACAACTAAAGAATTTCATGATGACAAAGCCAACCCTACACAGACTACTGAAAGATGTTCTAGAGAGGAATCAAAACAATCAGAACTCCACAAATGGGAACAGAATGAACCCACTAAACAGGGAAAAGAATTAAACACAGGACAAAAGGATTAAGCAACAGCAGGCAAATAACATGTCAATCATAAGTGAACACATCTCAATTATAACCATCAATGTAAATGGACTCAATTCACCAGTTAAGAGAAATAGAGTGGCACAGCGGATTAGAAAACAAAATCTGACAATGTAATGTATACATGAAACACACTTAAGTCAAAAGACATTCAAAGGCTTAAATTCAAAGGATGGAAAACAATACTGCATGACCCAGGACCTCAAAAACAGCAGGAGTAGCAATCCTGTTTTCAGACAGTCTCAACTTCAAACCAAGAAGGATCAAACAAAATAAAGAAGGCCCCCATATATTGGTTAGGGGAAAAATTCAAGAAGATGAGGTAACACTCATAAATATGTATGCACCAAACATGGGAGAACCCAACTGCATAAGACAAATCTTAATGCACATGAAAAATCTAATATCAAATACCACGATCTTAATAGGAGAACTTAACATCCCCTTATTCCAAAAAGATAGGTCAACCAAACAAAAAGTTAGCAAAAAAGTATCAGAACTGAACCAGAGTTTGGAATAAATGGACTTAGTGGGCATATACAGAATGTTCCACCCAACCACAGCTGAATATACATTTTTTTTCAGCTCCACATGGGTCATTTTCTAAAACAGATCACATACTAATCCACAGGTCATGCTTAAGTATATGCAAGATAACAGAAATTATCCCATGCATATTATCTGACCACAGTGCAATGAAATTGAAAATAAACGACAAAAGAAGAAGAAAAGCCCCTTAAACACATGGTAATCAAACAACACCCTACTCAGCAATCAATGGATCACAGATGAAATTAAACAAGAAATTCAACAATATCTGCAATTTAATGAAAGTTCAGCCACAATTTATGGAATTTAGAGGTCGTGATGAAAGCACTTCTGAAAGGGAAATTCATAGCTGTGAACTCACACATTAGGAAAACAGAATGGGAACAAATAAACAGTCTAATGTTGCACCTCAGACATCTAGAAAAAGAAGAGCAAACCAAACCCAGAGCCCAAAGACTAAGAAATCATAAAGATTAGAGCAGAAATTAATTGAATTAATATGAAGAAAACAGTCCAAAGAATTAACAAATCAAAAAGCTGGTTTTTTGAAAGACTAAATAAAATTGATAAGGCACTAGCTAACGTCATCAAAGAGAGGAAAGAAAAAATTCAAATACAAGCAATGAGGAATGAAAAGGATGTAATCACCACAGACTTAGTGGAAATTTGTAAGATTATCAATAGCTACCTTGAGATTCTTTACCCTCACAGAGTAGAAGACACAGATGAAATTGCCAGATTCTTCAAAAGGTTGAAATTACCAAATTTGAATCAAAAAGATATAATAACTCTCCATAATCTAATAACAGTCAGTGAAATATGAAATATAATAAAAAGGCTACTGACACAGAAAAGTCTGGGTCCTGATGGATTCACAGCTGAATTTTACAAGAAAATTATGGAAGATATAATCCCTACACTCCTCAAACTCTTCAATGAATTTGAAAAGGAAGTTGTCCTTGCAAAATCATTCCTGGAGGCAAGTATAATACTGATTCCAAAACCAGGGAAAGACACAACCAAAAAGGAGAACTACAGGCTAATCTCCCTCATGAACATACATGCAAAACTCCTCAATAAAATCCTAGCAAATAGAATACAGCAAGTTATCAAAAAGATCATACACCAGGACCAAGGAGAGTTCATCCCAGGAATGCAAGGTTGTTTCAATATTTGAAAATCTATAAATGTAATACACTATATTAATAGACTGAAATCTAAAAGAGATATGATCGTCTCAATTGATGCATAAAAGGCTTTTGACAAAGTCAATCACTCATTCATGTTGAAAATCCCACAGAAAATTGGAATAGAAGGCCTATACTTCAATTTCATAAAAGTCATCTATGACAACCCAATGGCTAATATAGTGGTAAATGGGCAAAAAATGAAATCTTTTACTCTTAGATCTGGTACAAGACAAGGATATTCTCTGTCACCCCTCCTATTCAACATAGTTTTGGAATTTTTAACTACAGCCATTAGACAAGAGGGAGACATAAAAGGAATAAGAATAGGTAAAGAAGAAGTTAAATTATCACTATTTGCAGATGACATGATACTTTACTTGGAAGACCAAAAACTCCCCCAAGAAGCTACTAGAATTCATACACAAATTCAGTAGCTGCGTAGCAGGATACAGAGTCAGTACCCACAATTCAGTAGCATTCCTCTACATAGATAACAAACACACTGAGAGGGAAATTAGAGAAACAAGAACCATTTTCACAGAAAATGAAATGCCTTGTAATTCACTTAACCAAAGAAGTCAAAGATCTTTTCATGGAAAGTTACAATACTCTAAGAAAGGAGATTGTAGATTTCAGATAATGGGAAGATATTCCCTGTTCCTGGGTGCGAAGTACCAACATCTTGAACATGCCCATACTACCAAAATTGTTGTACAGATTTAATGCAGTCACTATCAAACTGCCACCAGTATACCGCCCAGACCTAGAAAAATTGTTCTTAAAATTTATTTGTCACCTTGAAAGACCTGAAATAGCAAAGGTAATCCTGGGCAACAAAGACAAGGCAGGAAGGATTACACTTCCTGACATGAAATTATACTACATAGCTACTGTCATAAAATCAACATGGTATTGACAACAAATAGACCCGAGGATCAATGGAATACATTAGAAGATACAGAGGCCTCTGCAAACACACTTAGCCATTTGATCTTCGACAAAGGAGACAAACACACTTACTGAACCTCTTTAACAGATGATGCTTGAAAAACTATCTCTCTACAAGCAGAAAACTAAAACTTGACACAGGTCTATCACCATGCACTAAGATAACTTCAAAATGGATTAAATGTCTAAACACTAAGATAGAAACACTAAATCTCCTAGAAGAGAAAGTGGGAGGAATGCTTGAAGACCTAGCCAAGGGTAAAGATTTTATTAATAAACATGAAATCACACGCGAGATACTTGAAAGAGTTAATAAGTGGGACCAACTCTTCTTGAGAAATTTTTTCACTTGAAAAGAAATTACGAGGCCTGGGGAGTTGTCTCAGTAGAATAGGTGCTTCCCTGGCAAGTGCAAGTATTTGAGTTCAATCCCTGGTTCCACAAGAAAAAAAAAAAAAAAAAAAAGGAAATTAGCAACAATGTAAAAAGACAACCAACAAATTTAGAAATAATCTTAACCAATAAACACTCAGACAAGAGTATGCTCTCCAGAATATATAAAGAACTAAAATATATTAGGGACCTTAAAATTTAAAGAGCCAATCCAGAAATGGGCATCTGAGGTGAATACACACTTCTCAGAGGATGAAATTAAAGAAATGAATAAATACATGATAAAATGTTCCTTATCACTAGCCATCCATAAAATGGAAATTAAAACAACCCTGAGATATTACCTCCCCCAGAAAGAATGGTTATCATAAACAAATCAATGAACAAAAATATTCGAAAGGATGTGGGAAAAAGGGAACCCTTCACTGCTGGTGGGAATGTAGACTGGTGCAATCATTACAGAAGTCAGTGTGGAGACTCCTTAAGAAACTAGGACTGGAAATCCCATTTAAGCCAGCTATACCCCTACTGAAAAATTTCCCGGAGGGACTGAAAGCATCATATCATAGTGATATATGTGTACCTATGTTATAGCAGCACAATTTGTGATAGCCAAATCTTGGAAACAACGAAGATGCCTGTTACAAGAGGAATGGTTGAAAAAAATGTAGTTTTATGCAATGGAGTATTACTGAGCTATAAAGAATGATAAACTTGAAGCATTTATATTTAAGTGAGTGCCACTCGAAGATATACTTATAAGTGATATAAACCAGATCCACATGTGCAAATATCATATAGTTTCCCAAGTATAATAAATCAAAAGAAGAAATACAAATAGAAAGGTGTAACACAACTAAAAGGAAATCGAGAGCTAGAGGATTGGACAATGAGGAGAGGGTAAGGAGAAAAGCTGGGAAATAGGACAGGGACAAAGCCATACATGTGTATGCATAAGATGGGCAAGGCAATGATCCTGAAAAACAGCAGGCTTTTGAACGTAGCAGGTCATTGGTAAGATTCTCAACCTGACTATGTATATATGCTAATATCTGTGAACCAAGCAAGTGCACTGAAGTTAGCAATGTGTAATAGCTAGGTCATGCTTGGAATACCTGGCATTCTGCTCTGCTAAATGCATACTTCTTCTCATGCCAAACCAATTATTACCATACTGTGTCACAAGTAATTTTTTTTTTGTTTTTTAATGGGTAATAAACGAAAAAAAGACAAGAAAAAAATGTTACAGGACTTCCTGTTACAATGCTGTATATGGTTATATTTGTACATTTCTGCTTAAAAACATGTGTTTATTCCTATTTTTAAAATTTTTTTCCTCATATTCTATAAGGACTTAAAGTTCAATACATCAATAATTGATGGAAAATACCTGTTCAAAGTAATGCCTAAAATGTTTGATATTTAGACAGTTACTGTAAACTGAACTGCATATGTTACAGGGTAATAATAAGCTTCTCTTCTGGAGGGTTAACAACCTGAGTTTGCAGATCAAAAATTGGAGAAAAGAAGAGCTGCAAGGTCAGCCAACATTTTGGCCCTAGCCTTTCAAGGTCAGTGAAGACTCAGGGTATAAGAGAACCTGTACTGTAACATCATGGAACTCAGTTGTGTCCAAAACTTTCTGATCAAGGAGATTATAGAGCCACAGAGGAATGCAATCACTGATCTATAGTGTGCCTAAGGAGAGTCACATGCAGAGAAATCTTTCTCTCAGGCTTTCACAGAGAGAAAATTGGTCAAGCAGTTGCTGTGATTCATCCACAAGGCTGAAACTGACAAAGGATCTACAAAGTGTGGTACTGGGTTACAGGAGAAATCTTGAGGGGACTTGACTGACCTTATGAGATACAAAAGTTAAATTTCTTGTTATATAGGTCTTGCTTTATCTTGTTCTTAACCATCCAGCAGAAAAGTATTAAAACGGGGTGTATATATAAAGTCATGTTAATATACTGAGCTATTAAATACTCTAGTCAACAATTTCTGTGGATATGCCATTACTATTGTGCACTAATTTACTGTGTTGGAATGTTTTCCTGAATTCAAGCACCTATAATATTTAAACACCGATAGAATACCAATCTCTGACAGGACTAAACAAAAAAAGGGATACAAAAGAAGGGCCATTTTGCGATTTTGTATTTTTATATATAGATACTTAGGATAGATATGAAGCTACTTTTGCTTAATTCTATGAGAAGAAAGATTGGTAGTAATAGTGTTTGAACAGGATAATCTTTCTGCTTCTTGTACTATGGAAAACCACTAGGAATATAAGAATGTAAAATGTATTAATTATTGAAACTGTCCTATTAAAAATAAAGAAAAGTCATATTAATATGCTGAACTGTAAAAGGTTAAAGTCAACATCTTTTGACACTGCCACACCTATGGAAAACCCATTACTTTTATGGATTACTGGACCATATAGGAATATTTTGCTGATTTCACACACTTACAATATTCAATATTTAAATGACAATGGAATACCCTTCTCTGAGAAAACTAAACAAATAAAGGAGATATAAATGAAGGACCATTTTATATCTGTATATTCAAAAGAGGTAGGATAGATATTGAGTTACATTCTCTTAATTCAATGAATAAAAATATTTGTTCTAATAGTTTTTATGGACAATATCATATCTGAATCTTGTACAATGAATAACCACTAAGACAACAATGTGCAATGTATGAATTATTGAAAATATCCTACCAATGGGTTTTGAAACTGTCATTGCTGTTTGTTTCTCAATGAAATTATTATGAAAAAATATTATCATTATTTATTTGAAACTATGATATTGTTGTCAAATTTAATAATTACTGTTAGCATAGTTATTGCATTTAATATTTGTTGCATACCTATAAAAAGTCTAATTTTCTATGTCCTTGTCTACCTGGCCACTAAATTAATATAATATTAATTATATTTTATAACATATGAAATATAATATGTAAAATAACATATTCAGCACATTCCTATGCTTCCATAGTATCCTCTGGTCATTGACTCCTATGTCTATCTGCAACACTGAATTGGCATGTCCTATTTCTATGCCTAGCTCTCTAAATCTCTAAGTCCCTGAGGACACAGAGTGTGTTCTACTCAACAGTACATTCGAAATCCTTAGTATTAAAAATAAATAAATAAAGAAAATAAATCCTTAGTATTGTTCCTGGATCATCATAAAGGTTCAATAAATATATTTTCCATAAATAAAAGTATTATATAAATGCCAACAGCCTAATTTCACCTGCAAATAAAGTTATATACCATACATTCTTATTCAACTACAAATCATATACTAGTTCATCTTAAAGGTTTTTAGTGTGTGCAAGCCAATGTGAGAAATCTGCATAGAAAATATTTCTTTCTATTTTGAAGAAGTTTTACTATTGGTCACATAAATAATTTTGTTTAATTGTATATCAGGTACTCCATGACAGCAATTCAGTACCTAATAAAATATACAGGGAACACTGTCATTTGAGCTTCAAGGAAAGGAGTCTGTTGTTTGAGAGTACATTCTAAGCAAGATATCTGTCTTGCTACAACATTTGAGCACTGTTTGCTGTTGAAATGCTGTAAGAAATACCACAAGCCATTTTGCCTTGTCCTTGGAAGAGAAATCAAAGTGAAGTACCACAGTGTAGAGACAGGCTTGTGACCCATTCCTTGAGGAATAAATTGTTGATTTCTTCCATTGCTATGCTTATGTCACAGCAATGTGATGTGGGTGTATATAGATATATTCTTTGACTTATGATGGAATTATGTGCCAATGAATCCAATGTAAATTGAAAATATAGAGATGAAAGATGATTTAATTCACCTGACCTACTGGACATCTCAATTTAACAGCATAGTACAATACAGAATATTATTGTTTCCCATTGTGATTACTGAGCTGAGTGGGAGCTTTCTAGAGCCATGAGAGAGGATTGTTTTGCATAGAGAACAAATTTCAATGTATAATTTCTTCTGAGGATGATGGCTTTTGTGCCACCATAAGGTCAAAATTCATAAATCAAATTACTGTAGGTCAAGGACTTTCTGTATATTTGGCTAATTTTTCTGTCATTCCATTATCCCTTGCAAATATTTTTCCTAAACTTCAGAAGCATGAAAATATACCAAAAGTCAAGATTTTATAACCAAAATTGTGAAATTGGACATATCGATGATGATTCATACTTGGAGTATTGCCATGAGAGCTTGGTGAACTACTAGTGGTTTTTTTTCTATTGATATTTAATTTTGCATTTCAAAACATTTAAGAAATAATATATGAGATACAAAGTGTGGTCTACGAATGGAAGAATCTTGGCCACCTTTCAGAAAAGGGCCACCAAAGTGGAAGTGATCAACACTTGCGTCTGAATTAGATAGCTGGGGATGCATGTACAATTATAGGCTGTGATATGCTTATACACAGTTAAGAGGGACATGTGTGTGTGTGTGTGTGTGTGTGTATTAAGAGAACCGTATGCTGTTATATAGATACACAGCTATCGTCTTAAATGAGAAAGCATCTAATTTCTTTCAACAACCACTGCAGGGACTGGGGAGATGGCTCAGTAAAATAAGTACTTCCCTGGCAAGTGCAAGGGTCTGAGTTCAGTCCCCAGTTCAGCCACATACACACAAACACACACACACACACACACACACACACACACACACACACACACACACAAACACACACACACACACACAGACACACACACACACTGTCAGTATATAATGGAATATTACTTGGCTATAAAGAAGAATAAATTCAAAATATTTGTAGAAAAATGTGTGTATCTGGAAAATTTAATATTCTTTGAAATAAATCAGATGCACAAGCTGAATTACAATGCAGTAATTGTTTTTTTTTTCAGAACTGGGGATTGAACTCAGGCCCGTGCACTTGCCAGGCAAGCACTTACCCTACTGAACCATCTCCCACAATGAAATATTTCTCATGTGAATGAAGCAAAGTACAAATAGAGAGAAAAAAGATTCACTAGGACTCATTTGAAGATCTCTCATCTTTGGCGGTGTATGATTCCCCTTGAGAATTCTTACTAGATACAGTGTCTTGCATTGTCTCTTCCATCAGATGCAGAGGTATTATAAAATTAGATGATGAAATACTCACAGTCTGAGGTGACACAATATTGTTATGTATTGCAATGTATCTATTTAAAAATTGCTATTTCTCTGTTTTGTGACAAATGTAAAGTGAGCAATTATCTGTTCCTTCTGTCTATACTTACCTCATTTTTTTGCTTATCTCATTTTGAAAATAAAATATTTCAAAAATGAAAAAAACACCACATGTTTTCTGTGTACTATGCAAAGCACTAAATACCTTAATAATAATTGTGAATTTGTGAATTTTCTTGTCAATGCTCATATGCTGCAAACTGGCAGTTGGCAGTGAGTGGGACAGGACCTGGAGCAATTCACTTCAGAGCACGAGTAAATTCTGTAGGGAAGTTCAGGTGGTGCCTCCCTGACCCTCCCTATTTAAAGTCGATAAAGTCAGGGCCAAAATATGTTTGTCTTCCTTTAAATCTTATATTGAAGTTAGAATTCATGCCATGAACTATCAAGTTACTCTCCAGAAAGAGTGCCACTTCCTTTAAAACAGAAATTTAGAAAAGCAGAAACTGCAGCTGTGGAACTTCCCCTTTCACTTCTGTCCCCTCCAGCATCATGGAAATACCAGGGCAGTGTGCTCTTGAGTGAGTCAGTACAGTCTACGCAAGACTATCACCCTGATGATAGTTTTAGGATTTGGAGAAAAGGACTATTTTCTTCTGAAAAGAAGTGCTTCGCACTGGTAGAAATCATGATTATTTATGATTTAAATTTAAATCTTAGCAGAATAATTAGAGAATTCAGAAAAATATGGGGCCAGTATTGATCATATCTTTATTTTAAAGAACATATCCTGGTTTGCTAATTTTAAACTGTCATAATATTAGTGATAATTTATGAATTGTCTTTGAATACACTGAATCATTTCTGTAAGTGCAACTGAAAGTCAATTAATAGCCTAATTCTATGTCTCAAATATAATATTACTCTGGCTTTTTTCTCTCTTTTATTAGTTTTAATTGTTACATAATAATGCTCAGATTGATATGATACAGTGTGATATTTCAATGTCTGTACACTTTGTATAACAATCAAATAGGGATAACATTATCTTCTGAAACATTTATCATTTCTTTGCATTGAGAATATTGAAAATCTTTTCCTCTAGCTCTTTTGTAATATACTACAAATTATTATTAATGATTATTCATTATATCTTTTAAGTATTATTCTCAAAACTCTCTTGCAAATTTAAAATTCTGATGAAGAAGATCCTTAATTGCTGGAAGTATATTTTATTGAGTTAACTTGGAAAAGACCTTCAGAGCATAAGCTCTGAAGCTTGTGTGTGTGCAACATGGAAGAGTGTTTCCTGATGAAAGATAGACACAGGTTTTAGGGTCTTAAAGCACTTGTAATTTTGGGAAGTAGAAGGAAGTTTTTGAAAAGTAATATAAAAATACCTTACTTTTGCAAACTTTACAGTCACCCATGACATTTTTAGCATGTTAATGGGTATTAAATCACAAATCCATAACCATTTCTATTTCATTACTATCTACGTGCAAGCCTCATAGGAAACAGTATCTGTTTCTAGTAGTTCAGAAGATGCCCATACATTAATAAGAAGGTTGTAAGGATGGTAGAGAGGGGAAATTTTTTGATGGAGGTCAGTGCATTAAAAAGAATCCCAAACTTGTTTAAAGAAAGAAATACCCATGATGAATGAAGAAATACTAACTTTTAAAAAAATGTGGGGAACAAGAAAGACTTTATCGTCAGACAGTTCTGATACTTCTGTTTTATGATTTTGTTTTCATGATCTAGGTGTTGTATGCCTTTTTCTTTCTTTATGATATTTTATAGACAAAAATGATGAAATCCATAATATCCACTTAAGAAAATCTCTATCAAGGAGATGGAATATCTCCACACTTCTGTTCATCCCTGAGTGTTCCTTTCCTAGCGCCATAGACTGTACTTTGGACTGTTAGTTAATTACCTAATGGAGAGAAAATAGCTCATTCCTTAAACCTTATGATTAACTGGCAGTTTTAGAGAGAGAATTTCATGGTTCTGTGTGACTTCTGATTCATGAATGTCTTAAAATCTGTGCCCTTTTACCATTTAGACATAACTATGAAGTGGCTCTATATACTTTTAAAAGGTCAATATTCAATAAATCACAGAAGTAAGCAGCTAGTTTGGAAAACTAGGGAGAAACTGGAAGTACATTTACTTAATGTATAATCTGTGCTGTGTGTTCCTGGTGCAACCACTGTCCATGCACAGGGGTTGGGTTAGGTTGTTTAGTCATTTAGCTTTAGTAGTAAGGAGCAATTTGGGGGGGGGGGGACAATTTCCTTCCTGAAAGGCTTCTAAAATACAGGGGGCTGCTTCTTAAAAGAAGCCTGCTGCATGAAAACCCAACCTACAAAATGGAGAACTCAGGAAGTGACTAATGACAAAATAAGCTATTTTTTCCTTTCAAATGTAGTAGCATACTTCCCGATTGTTGTTCAAGCTATGTAAGAAGAGGCTTCTTAGAGTTTACAATTGTGGCAAGTACAGGAATCTACCTAGGAGAAATCTCTTCTGCACCTTTCTTAGTCATACTTGTTCCTTTGGAGATACAAGGATTGAAAACTTCTAGTTGTTTTGAGTATCCAGTGAGATAATGTGTGGGCAATGTGTACAAGAGTGACTCACATATGATGTTTATTCCATCAAATATTTTCTTTTCTTTTTTTTTTTTTTTGTTTTAGAAAAGTATAAAGTGAGGTATAAAAAGTAAAAACATTAAACTGCTGAGCTGTAAAAGGCTCAAGTCAGCAATTTCTGACATTGTCAGTCCTGCGGATAACCCACTACTATTATGGACTACTGGACTGTATTGGATTATTTTGCTGAATTCATGCACCTACAATATATATATATGGCAATGAAATACTCATGTCTGACAAAAACTAAGCAATTAAAGGGGATACAAATAAAGCACCATTTTGTATCTGTATATACAAAATAGTTAGGATAGTTATACAGCTACTTTCTCTTTATTGAATGAGAGGAATGATTTGTACTAATAGTGTCTGGACAGGATATCATGTCTGCAACTTGTACTATGAATAACCACTACAAAGACAACAATATGCAATGTATTAATTATTCAAACTGTCCTATTAATCAGTTTGGAAATTGTCTCATTGTTACTTGTTTCTCAATAAAATTAAGAAAAAATATTTTTGAATGTGCTGATATGAAATATTTCTTTTCTTTAATTTTTTGGGGCGGGATTGGAACCAGGGATTGAACTTAGGCCCTTTTACTTGGCAGGAAAGTGCTTATCCTGCTGAGGCTTCTCCCTGGCCCCTTGCAATATTTCTTATAAGAAGGTTTGCTTACTTTAGATCCTTTTATTTGTTTCATGGAGTGATGTCCTTTTGATGTTCTTTTAGATTTTCTAATGACAGTTATGATGGTAACAGCAAAAATAGCACTTAGGCATATTGCAGTGAAAGTATTTGTAGTGAGATTATTTAATAGTATTTTATGAATCCATTTATGAAAAATTGCCTCCAAAATTAAAAAAATTGGATGTAATACACTTTTGATTGAGAATTTCTAATTTGGTTTTCATTGCATTTTACTTTGTTTTGATTAGCATGAATTAATTGTATATACTAATGCAGTGCATTGTGTTATTTAGTACATGCGTACAGCATACACTGATCAAATTAGGGTAATTAACATTTCTATGGAGAGGAGCTCAAGAACAGCAGCCAAACCCGAGAGGCCCAGCTGGATGAGTTTCAACTTGGTAGATCTGACCTGGTAGCTGAGGCATATTGCTAAACCTTGACATATGTGAGTATTATCTCTCTCAAAGAAGAGAGTTGGCAACAGGTAACGGGGTGAACTAGTCTACATGGAAGACTCCAGGTGCATCAAGGGGAGGTAACCAGATGAAACTTAGGGGAACTAATTTAAATACATATAACCAAGTTAATATTTTCTTAGTTATACAGTCATAATGTTTTTGCTCTTATGGTTTAAAATATAAACCCTTTAGACACAAATTTTAGACACAATTGCTAGATCTCAACACCCGTTATTACTGTTGTACTGTAAATAGAAAACTCACTGCCTTAACCACTTGATCTATTTTGAATAATAGTATTAATAAGTGCTCTATACCAAAGGTCAGAGGACATTGCTATACAACATAACAAAAAGCATGCAAAATGCACTCTCAGGCTCTGAGCCAGCTGAGAACAAATGCCGGAGACACTGGCAAAGAGGAGATTGAAAGTCACACATCTAAAATGTCTTAAATAATAGCATCTTAAGTAAAGAAACAACTACAGAAAGGTATAGAGCAAATCAAATTAGAAATAATCTGTAAAGTAAAAAAATAATAACTATAGTGAATTGCTATGAGTTCTAAAGAAGAAACAGAAAAAATAGAGGATAATAGAAAAAATGATGGAAACCTTGGATAAGAAAGGAAATAGAACGCATGAAGCAGATTCAAAGAGATATTCAAAAGTTTAAAGACTCAATTAAAAATTGGCAAAACCATAAGTAAAGATAGATTTTCACACCTTGAAGATACCACTGCAGCTAGTGAAAAGGTAAGGAAAGTTTTGCTAAGAGCAACAAGGATGCAGGAAAAATTAATTCAACATTTCAAGATGATGCAAAGTTGAAAAATATAGGAATAATAGGCATCAATGAGAAGGAAGAAGTCAACACATACGATGTAAAAACCATATGGAGAGAAGAAATAGCAGAAAACTTCTCAAATATGGGGAAACAATCTGACATTCAGGAACCAAGGCATATAGAACTCCAAATAACATCAACCCAATTAAAACCATACTCAGAAATATCACAATCAAGATCCCAGAAATTCAGCACAAGGAAAGTATGCTAAAAGCTGATAGAGAAAAGAAACAGATCCTATTTAGAGGAAAACCCATCAGAATAATAGCAGATTTCCCTTCACAAATCATCAAGTCAAGATAAGCATGGAGTAAAGTACTTCAAGTCTTGCAAGAAAACAAACCCCAACACAGACTGATGTATCCTGCGAAACTGTCTTTCACATTTAATGGAGAAGTGAAATACTTCAATGACACAGAACAAATAAAAACATTCATGATGTCCAAGCCAACCCTATACTGACTGCTAAAAGATATTGTAGAGAGGGATCAAAATGAACAGAACACCATGAATGAGAATGAAAAGCCCACCAAAAAGGGCAAACAGATAAACTCAGGAGAAAAACAGAGAACCATCAGCATGTAAATAACATTTTGCAAAAAATCTTAGCTAATAAGTACTCAGATGAAGGTCTTGTATCTAGAGTTTATAAAAAACTAAAAAAAAAAAAAAAATAGGTCCCACAAACTTAAGGATTCAATCCAAAAACGGGCATCTGAGATGAATACACACATCTCAGAGAAAAAATACAAGAGGCAAGTAAATACACGAAAAAATGCTCCACATCACTGGCCATTTGAGAAATGCAAATTAAAAGACCCTTAAGATACCATAGAAAGAATGGGTATCATACAGAAATCAACCAACAACAAATGTTGGAGAGGTTGAGGGGAAAAAGGAGCCCTTCTCCATTGTTGGTGGGAATGTAGACTGGTGCAACCATTATAGAAATCACTGTAGAGACTCCTAAAAAAACTAGGACAGGAACTCCCATTCAATCCAGCTATCCTCCTTCTAGGAATTTTACCAAAACTACTGAACACATATTGTCATAATGATATATATGCACCTAAGTTTATAGCAGCACAATTTGTGATAGTCAAATCTTGGAAACTACCAAAATCCCATCACTTGAGGAAGAGGTGAAAAAGATGTGGTATTTTTACAAATGCAGTGTTACTCAGCTATACAGAAAAACAGAAACCTTTGTAGGTAAGTGGATGCAACTTGAGGATATGCTCATAAGTGAAATATACCAGAATCTACATGTGTAAATATTGTATTGTCACCCTAGTGTAAGAACTCAAAAGAAGAAATAAAAATTGGAGGGTATAATACAGTTAAATGCAAAGAGACAGTTTAAGGAGTAAACAACAAAAAAAGAGAAAGGAGAAAAGTTAGGAAATATGGTAGGGAAAAATCATACATTTATATAAACAAGATAGGTAAGGTAATGGTCATAACAATTTTCATAAGGTTTTTGAAAATAGCAGTTAATGGGGGGCCCTGGAAATAGCTGAGTGGAATATGCGCTTCCCTAAAAAGCACAAGGGCATGAATTCGATCCTGAATTCCGCAAAAATAAATAGCAGTTAATGAGTAGAACTCTCATTTTGACTAATTCTGTATGCTGATATCTGTGAACTAAGCAACCACATTGCAGACAACAATGTGCAATACTAAAACTAAGCTTAAAATATGTGTCATTTTGGTCTTCTAATTGTGTACTGCTTCTAATGTCATATCAATTATTGCTATACTCTCTTTAAAGTAAATGTAAAAAAGCTATTAAAAGTAAATGAAAGGCGAGTAAAACAAAACGTCATAGGATTGTCCTTTCAAGCGTTGTATATGGTTTCATTTCTAAATTTCTGTGTAAAAAATGTGTAATTTTTTAACATTATATAGGGCTTTAAATTTTAGAATATCCATGGTTGTTGGAAAATAGGAGCTCCATTTTATGTCTAAGGTGTTTGATATTCAGGAAGACCGTAATGTTAAGCTTAAAGGCCTCTGTTATAGGGTAATAATATCATGAAGCTTCTCTTCTGGATATTTAACAACTAAAGTTTGCAAACCAAAAATTACAGAGTTTGATGGGCTAAAAGGATAACCAATATTTTGGCCCCAGCCCTTCAAAGTCAGTGAGGATTCAGGACATAAGAAGACCTGTGCTGTGACATCCTGTAACTAAGTGGTGTCCCAAATTTTCTGATCAAGGAGATTATGGGGCCACAGAGGAAAGTGATCGACAATGCGTAGTGTATCTAAGAGAGTCACCTGGAGAAAAATTTTCTCTCAGGCTTTCACAGAGAGTAAATTGGTCAAGCATTGACTCATCCAAATGGCTGACACTAATGAAAGATCTACAAGGTGCTGTGCATGGTTCCAGTATAAATCCTGAGGGGGTTTGACTGACCTTGTCTGATGGCAAAAGTTACATTGTTTGCTTTATCTTGGTCTTAAATATCCAGCAGAAAAGTGTATGAGGAATAAAAAAGTAAAGTTACATTAATATGCAGAGCTGTAAAAGGCTCAAGTAAACAATTTCTGACAATTGCCAGTTGTGCTGATAACTCACTACTATTATGTCCTTTTGGACTATATTGTGTTACTTTGCTGAATTCAAGTACCTAGAGTATTTGGACTGGCATCAAGTATGAAGAGTTCCCTTAAAGACTTCTCCAAATACTGCTTTTCTAGCAGTAAAGGACTGTTTTATAGTTTGTATATATATATATATATATATATATATATATATATATATATATATATATATGATATACACATGATAAGATACACATACAGTTACTTTCTCTTAGTTTATTGAGAAGAAAAGTTTACATTAATATTGTTCAGACAAAATATCACATCTAGGGGCTGGGGAGATGGCTCAGTGGAATAAGTACTTCCCTGTCAAGCACAAGGGCTGAGTTCAATCCCTAGTTCAGCCAAAAAAATGAGATATCATGTCTGCATCGTGTCCTCTGAATAACTACTAGAATAATATGCAATGGGTCAATTATTTTAACTGTCCTCCTAACCTGTTTTGAAACTGTTTCATCATTATTTTCTCATTAAAATGGATAAAAATAAGAAAAACATTTCTCTATCATCTCTTTATATCTGCATATTTAATCTTTTTTCTTTTAGTTCTTAAAACAGGCAATAAGATACTGTAAACTAGTCACCACATTGTTCTGCAGAACACCAGACCTTGCTCCTTTCATCCAACTATATTTTGATGTCCCTTATCCAAACTCCCTGCCAACTTAACATCCCTGTATTGTTTGCACATTGTCCTTAGCGCATTTTGTATATTCCCAGATTGTTTTTCACTGAGTCCTTCTGAATTAAATAGAGAGCTGATTAAGTGCACGGACAATGCTTTATCCATATTCATAAGCCAAATACCTATCACATAATATGTTTTTCATAAATATGTGTTGAGTTGACTTTCAGTTCATCTATTTAGCTAGTAGTGGGAATTTCTATTTTTCCAGCTTTGAAATGTTGTATGTCTTCATCCTGTACCCTTTTAAAAAAGTTCCTCTACCTTCCAGCTATGATTACAAGTTATGTGGAGATGATTATCCAGTATGAACTTCTCCTGTGACATTCCAAAGGACGTATCTGCTTGTATATCAAAGACACTTTCAATTGAACATGTTGTTGACTAAATTCACCTTCAGTCCTCATCCTGGGTTTATAATTCATAAGAATAGCTCAAGTTGGATCACAGTCCCACCTGCGTGTCTGTATGAGTGGCCTGCATAACTGTACATGGCAACCTTGCTTGTCTTGCTCCATTCCATTTTCCACACAACACACAACAGAACAACCAGCAAATAGGGCTCTGGGTAATCAACCACCATTGGACTTCACTTCTACTATGCTTGATCTACCTCATTAAATGCCAGCCCTCTGACTGCTCCATTACACATACTCCTTTCTGCCACTTAAGTATTCTTTCACCTCCTTTTGTTTTGCTTCATTCTTCAAGCTGGACTTCAAGTTAGAATTCTAGTTTTACTCAGCTATCACCATGCCCTGCTTTTCTTTTGTTGCACTATCGTGACTACAATAGTCCTGATGTATGTTCAACATTGGCTTGCTTAACTACCTCCAGAAAGACAGAGGCAGCAGTTATATTGTCGTGTTTTGGCACCAGGAAGTGAACTCAGAACGTTGCGCTTGCCAGGCAGGCGCTGTGCTACTGAGCTATATCCCCTGACTACAATGTCATTTTTATCCTTAATAAATTACATTCTCTGAAACATGGTAGATGCTAACAGTGTTTGCTGAATAAATTAAAATGCATAGCCTAGCATACTGAAAAATGGGCCAATCAATGTGGACTTTTTGGCAATAATGGGATTAAGATACAGAGGACCACAGGTGTGTCTGGCATACATCAGGTGATCGATAATTGGTCCAGAAAGCACCTTGACTATTCATATATATGGAGCAGTATTTTTCTTATGTGTATTAAGCAGAAAAAGTGCTTGTTACTTATTGGTTTTGAACCAATAAGTTCAAGAAGTTACTGAACCTAACAGTAATTTCATATTGTTTACCTGTGATAAACGAACATTTGTTCTAAAATTCTACAAATACGTAAAAGGCATTTTCATCTGGCAACTGAAGCTTCTCTTTACAAAGAAACCCTCCTATTCCATTTCTAGGTTCTAGAGGGGTGGTTTCTTTAGGTATCTTGGAAGCAGACATAATGTCTCTTAGCTCTCCCGTGGTTGAAACATGTTGAAAGATCAAGATTGGCCTATGTCGAGATAATATTTTTTATTAAGAAGCTTAATAGTAATAGAGTAGGTGGGCCAGGGAGATGGTTCAGCGGATTAAGCACTTACCTAGAAAGCACAAGGGTCTGAGTTCAATTCCAGGTTCTGCAAAAAAAAAAAAAAAAAAATAGCAGTAGAGTAAGAACTGATTTCCTATTTTAGGGTGTGGTAACATTGTTGAGACGTAGGTTGGAAACTTGTGAAAACTAGTGTTCTACTTAGGCCTATAATCATTAGCATCTAATGGGATCTGTAAGAACTCAATGAGAACACGCTTGGGGAGTCACAGTGCAATATGACTGATCTTAAAGTCTTTGTCAGAAGCCAAGAATCAAAGTTTGCAGTTGCCTCAGCTTTGAATCCCTCCCTCTAGCCATCCAGTGATGGTGGCATTGACCCCAGAGTCACTCTTTTTTTAAACAATTAAGTTTAATTTGTGAATGAGATTTCCAAATGCAAAAGCTCTCCTGTTTTGCCCTGATTTCTCTCTGTGCAGGCATGCACATGTATTGTGGTCTAAATGTGCAGGGGAAAATTCTGATCAAGAGATGTTGCCCCACATCCTGGGTGTCTAAGAGAATAATGAACTGATAACATAAAAGTAGGGCTTGCAGAGATCCAGCTTCTTCGCTGAGTGTGAAAATTGCCAAAGTGTCTGAAGTTATCATCTACTTTACTTCAGGGTTTTGTATCTCTGACCAGATTGGGCCACTTACTTAAGTAAGGGTGAAAGCCCTTACTTCTGTTTGTTAATCTTTCTTCTATCTTTTTTTAAGCAGTCCTTTCTTTCCCTTCTCTCTTTTGCTTTAATAGAAAGAAAAAAAAGTTTTGTCAGCACTCCTGTTTCTTTTGTTGTTCTCCTTTTCTCAGAAGTCTTTTTCTGCTTTTATCCTAATCCCAGTCATGCATGAGAGAACAGTTGTGCTCTGTTGTTTGGCTGTTCTGCTAGTTTTGAATCAGTGGGACTCCCTCTTTGTTCTCTTTATTTTCTGAACACAGAAAGGTAAAAGAGTAGAAATAGGGATTGGAACTCTTAAGACGACAAACCTATATTTATTTAGATTTAATTCATTTTTGGGCCATAGCAGCAATAATTAAGGGGTTGCAGTTACTAGAACCGAAGTCTCAGTTTTCTACCTAGAACATTTTGTTTAACTGTCATCTCTGACAAGAATGCACTTACCACATGTTTCCAATTTCAATGATTCTTGGAATCTGATAAATGATTTAATATTTGGCTGTTTCCTTCCCACTTGGCTCTGACATTTTGTAGCAATTTGTTTGATAATTCAAATACTGCTTACCTGAGGTGAAGCCTGCCTGGGGTTTCGAATGGACTTCCAGGTGGGATTAGTTTCAAATTGCCCAGGAAGATTTGCCTGTGCCTGCCTTTTACCTGGGCACCGAAGAACACCCACTAGCATTTTGTGTTTACATTTTCATTTTTGAAAACTTTAAGGCATTCAGACATAAGATTTGAACTTCAGATGAGTATATGAGGGCTTCACCCTTACAAAACAGCCCCTTTTTATGTGGTTATCCAACATGGGCTTGCTATGGGTTGCCATGGTGATAGTGTAGGCCTGAAAATTTTCACAGGCTCCAACTATGAAATTTTTCAAAACTGTTTTGATTAATTTTCCTCCATTTCAACTTCTCTCTCATTTCAAATGTTTTCTCTTTTGTTTCTCACTTGATTTATGGCAGGTTGCTGTCATTTAAATAGATGTGCATTTTGAAATTCCTCCTTTCTTCGCTAATGCAAAGAAAAAAATAACCCATGCAAGTCATGCTCAAAGAGTTGGTTATTGTTGCTTGCTGGATTTCAACTCTCTGTGGTTGTCGGGCCTAATTCAAAGTAATTCAGGCTCCACCGTGGGGGCAGTGCATAGCTCCACAGGAAATTATGATAGCAAAAGTCTTCCTGTCGCGCTCTGCACTTGGCACTACAAAGTGCCTCGGGCTGTAGCTACCTGAATAGGGTTGAATTAGACCAGACAACCGCATCATCCCACTTCTTAATCTATTAGAGCGATATACAAGTGGCAATTGTTGATTGCAAAAATGGGATTAAGAGGCTCTTCAAATGAATTGATTTTCTTATGAGAACAAAGAGAGGGAGAAGCCGTCATTTGAATCACACAGCCAGAAAGTTTCATGAATGGGTTCCACTCCAAATGTTAGAATTAAAGCAATCAGTGAGTCCCTGTGGGGTATGCAGGTGAGAGAAATAAACTGCTCAAAATTAGCAAATTATGTGCAAAACCCAAATTTAAGGGATCTACGTTGTAAGACTCCCAAGAATAAAGTAGCCCCTGAAAAGCTACCTACTAATATGACAGACAAATGGTTTGCAGTGATTCCTCTCTGGCCTTGCATGTCAAGTTTGCTGGGATCAGGTAAGTCATGAATCTTTTTTATGAACCAATCTCTCACTGGACCCTAATGGGGCTTCTTTTCTCTCCCAGGTCAGCAGGACCATGCTCTCTGTTGGAAAGGTGCCCTATAGGCCAGGTGTCTTGGGAAGATTTACTGAGTGCCTATGTTTTTGCTCCTGTTGAAGTTTCCTTAGGTTTTTGACTTTAGAAAATGCAAATAGATGCTGCACCAATTGGATTACAGTTCTATTTTGCCTTTTCCAAACTGTTATTGCATTTGGAAGGATGTCTTTCACAGTTATCTGCCTACTAATGGCTAAAGGCTCCAGCCAAGTCTCTGCCACAGGGTGACTGTATGGGCCTTGAAAATCTCAACTTGCTTGATTGGCTTTTATAGTGCTGAAGCAGAAATTCCAACAACCTTGAAATGGTTATAAACCCATCAGAAAATGTATACACGCAGGAACTCCCAGATGCAAATTTCTAAAATGATACTAAGGGTTACCACAATATTGTTTGCTTCTGATGGCATATTATGCATCACAAATGTATCGAGAATGATCATCTATCTCACGGCTTTAGCTGTCAGAAATTCCAAAAGTGTGGAGAATAGAAATGACACAATGATGCCAGCTGGGAAAACGAAACTGACCAAAGCAGATGGGGTAAGCCTCCTATTACCTCTGCCTTTAGCATCGTGTCACAGACTAACCAGCAGCCAATAATTTTGGAAAGCTCCAGTCCTTTGACAACACTGTTGATAATAAGCAGTTGAAATGTGTTAGAAGAGGTTCCTGTTTGAGAAGGTAAACATAACTCTAAGTGACAATGAACTTTCCACAGATCTGAGACTTCTCAGAAGAAAATCCTTGTCGATGAATGTAGGAAATAAAAGTATCAGCCTTTCCCTCACCTATCAGCCTCAGGGGTTAGGGGAGGATGTGGTGATGGGGGAGGCCACCTTTCTTTACAAGCACAAAGGGGATCTTACTCCCATCTTCAAAGGTTGCTTCAAAGACCCTTTGGAGGAAAAGAAAAGCAGCACAATTTAGACATTTGACATTCCTTATGCATACTGATACTGTGACTTCAAAAGCCCTTCGACCAAGCTGGTTAGGGAGGTGTTATTTATTTATTTTTACTAGGAAATGTTTTCTTTTCTCCCTCTTGCTTTGTTTTCTTAACCTGTAGAGTCAGTAGCTGAAGGCCACATCAAAAACTGCTTGATGGAGTTGTTAGAATGTTGTGAGTCTGAAAAGACTGCTGGATTTCAGCTCCTGACTCATGGGCAGCACTATTTTTGTCATTAATTTCCAAGCAAGTTTGAGGGAAAGGCAGTAACCAAAGGGAGCCAGAGCCAGAAAATCTCATACAGACAGCAGCCCAGTGGCCCACAGCTGAGGTTTGTTGTACAGTATTCTAGCAGCTCACTGTACAGCCTTTATCTTGGCAGGTGGATTTTTGAAAAAAAGGGAAGCCGTTCTTTAGACAACTTTGTCACAGAGGTGGTGAATAGACTCAGAAATTGGGAAACTCTTTGAAGGAAAAAAAAACATGAGCATTTACATGAATATTTAATTGATAGATTTCATGTCCTTCCTTACCTACTTAATCAAGTCATTCCGTAATTCAAGTAATTCTTTCTGGGTGTATTCCACTTGCACCAGCCTTTATGTAAATCTTAATTCAGAAGGATCACAGTTTGTTTGGTCTTTTGTTTCCCTCTGGATTTTCTATAAACTCCAAAAGCAGAAGCGCTGGCCTGCACATAGCATAGCAAGTGTGGGATAACAGTACGTAATAATTGGATATTTATCGTAATGTTGCTTTCCTGGAACACTATTCATTAACTGCCCCATATTTAATTATGCTAAAATTAGCACGGGGTAGTCTCTGGCTAGTGTATTTGCACATGCCATCAATTACGTCCTAATAAATTAATTTGCTTTTCAGGATTCACCAGAGGCACCGGTTGGGCCTCTGCGCTCCTGCTTGACTGTTCTGACTTTGAACAGGTTTATTCAGCCGCTGTCTGCTAAGCCCTACAGAAAAGCACAATGGCTGCTGATCGGCCTTTTATGGTTTATTAGAAACTGGTGGTCCGCACTGCAGCTCTGGTCAGTGATTAACCCGCGAGAAAACAAACTACACAAGGCTAAGTTGATGTTAGAGGAGGAATGAACTCACTTCATTAAGGCTTGAAGAGGAAACCTTTACTCCTTCAGTGCTTGTTCAAAACTTTTCAGGTCTCTATTTAATCACGTAATTCTCTCTATTTAGCTAGAGAAGCCTGCTGCACAGCAAGTGGTCTTTTGCCACGTGACAACTTAGATAAATTATATATAAATATCTTCATGGTTTTGTGCAGGGAGGAAACCAATTTTAGTATTATTCTGTGAAACTAATTTAATTGTTTCTTTATTAAAGGAAATAGCTGGGCACATGCCATGCTACTTCATGTGCAACAACAGTGGTGTTCATATTTCTTCTGGGCTTCTCTTTCTTTGATAGGGTTATTGAAAACTCAGGTGAAAGATGTCTTCCTCCCTCCTGCCCCACTGCTCCAAGCAAGAATTTGAAAGGGTCTGTGGAGGATAAGAATGAGGGCAAAAAGTCTTCAATAATGTAGATTATTTCAAAATTGGAAGCAAATTAATATCTTCCCAGCCTGGCCTGGATTTCAGGAAATGTTGCATTTTCTAGTATCATCTAATCTCTCTTCCTCCTTTCTTTCCTTGCATTCAGCAAATTAAACTTTTGATCATAAATTATAGCAGATTTAGATACTCTACATTAGCTGTTGTCAATTATCCACTGTAGGGGTGGAGAGGGTCTTTACTGTCTTGAAATAAAGCTTAATAAACTCATGTGATATATCAAAGGATTTCAAAATGGTGCTTTTCTCGTTATACTTTGAAAGCTATAAGTACCCCTGTTATAATTTTTGAGAATATCCTTACTTTGTTCACTGTGCATTTCATTTTTCTCATTAGACCTAAGGATAGCCAATTGATTGCCCCCCACACACACACACTTTCTCTCTCTAACACATGCATTGCTATGGGAAGAGGTTTAATTAATCAAGAAAATCCATAATAAATTAGTAGATTGCATATCAAGTAAAAAGTTTCCTAAAATCACCATTATCATCAGATATATGCAGGTCTTCAGAAAAGTCACAGCCACTGGAGAATAAATCAAGGGGAAAGGAGCAGAAGGATTCTACCGTGCTACAAGATACAGCCTCCAAGCTGCGTACTATTGACTGCTCTCCTGGCTGCTCTTAACTGGACCTTATCCATAAGCCTTCCATAATCACTGATTTGCTCTCCAATTACAATGAGTCTGTGGCAAGGCCAAGACTCCTATTTTCTTACTTGTTCATTGTTCACTATATTGTCTGTATCCTCTTTTCTTCTCCGTCTGTGCATTTCCCGTCCTGTTGCAGTGAGGATTTTGCAAATATCTACAGATTTTTCGTTTGGCAGAGTAAAATTTCTGTTTTGGGTCCCATTGAGATAATCTTTCTTTACGTCTCCCCTCTACCATCACTTTATGTAGTGACTCCACCCCATCACTGTCCTTCCCCATCCCCTTCAGTAGCAAACAAAGTAATTAAAATTGCTGATTTGGTGGAATATTCTCATTTAGCTGTTTGATTCTCTCTTATTCAAATGTAATATTAGTGCCTCTTCAATGTTACTGTGCACCATGATTCATGTTGGAAGTCTTGTGAAAATATAGATTCTGACTTTAGAGGTCTGTGGTGGTTCTTGAGATTCTGTATTTCTAACAAGCTTCCAGGGGATGCTAATGTAGTTTTTCCCTGAATCTGGCTTTTTGCAACCCCAAATTGACAAGGACGGAATTATATTGCATAGGTTGTTAAAGAAGCAAACACTTAAGTCAAGGTACAGAAAATTGAGCAAGCTTCTTGATGGCTGCTAAAAGGTACCCTATGTTAAAGTCTTGAAGTTAAGTAGATTTTTTAACACTCAGTAGAAAAGTTTGCCACTGAACACACACGCTTTTCTATAGTTAAAAAAACATTAAACTCAATGATAACTATAGGCAAAGAAAAGGCATGTTTTTTCCAGAAGCCCACAATTAGAGAAAAGATTGGAGTTCAACAAATGACGTATCATTACAGCATTTTGAAATGTGAAAGAAATTCGCCACTAAATCACACCTTGGTTGTATTTATTTTAAAGAAAGTGTTCTCAGCTGGGTGAGTAATTTAGCTCTATAATGGCATTTCAGAAAAAGACTTTTAATATTGGCATAAAATTTATTCTAATTCATTTCACTTTCTAAATCTTTCTGAGTACTGAGGTAATTATAATGGATGATGGTGTAGAAATTTATCTTAAAAAATTAAAATTCTATTTTCCCCTTTAACTGCTAAGACCCTTAGGGAAAGATTTTCTACAATTGTAAGCAAGTTTTGAAAACTTAATGATTCTCAGTGTAGCATATTCTTACTTATGTACAATCATATTATAATAGACTGTAATTTACAGTCTTGTTGTTATTCTAATACCTTTTATTTTAATTAACACATAGTAATTGTGTTATTTATGTGCTACAGTGTGACATTTCATTACATTTTTACAGGGTGTAATGGTCAGATCAGGGTAATTGGCTAATTCATCACCTTAGACATATGTCATTTTTTATGTTGGGAACATTAAAAACCTTTATACTATACTTATTTTTAAATATAGAACTAATTGTTGTCAACTGTAGTTAACTTACTGTGCCTTAGGACATTAGAAATTGTTCCTCTTATACAACTGTACCTGTTTAACCAGTTTCTCAGCATCCTCAAACCCCATCCTCTTCCAAGGCTCTGGAAAATGCTCTTCTAATTTCTATTTTATCATATCAGTTTTTAAGATTGCACATAGTAGTGAAAATATGAGGCATTTTCTGTCTGATTTTGACTAATTTCACTTAACATTATCTTTTGGTTCAATCTATGCTTCTGCAAATGACACAATTTCATTTCTTTCTAAATCCAAATAATATTCCAGTGTGCGTTTGTGTGTGTGCATATCACATTTTTAACTTCCATTAATCTTTTAATATATCCTTAGCTTGATTCCATACCATGGCTATTGTTAACAGCATTGCAGTAAACAACTGAGTGCAAATATCTCTTAGCTATCCGGATTTTAATTCTTTTGGATATGTAGCCAGTGGTGAAATTGATGAACCATATGCTAGTTTTACTTTTATTTTTGTGACCCCTTCATACCTGTTTCCATGTTGGTTGTACTAATTTATATTCTCTCCATCCATACATGAGAATATTGTTTTCTCAGGATATTTGACAGCAATTTTATTTAATGTATGTGATACAGGGTCTCAATACTCAGCTCTGAATCATAGTGAACCTCCTGTTTTCAGACTCCCCAGTGCTGGGATTACGGGTGTGCACCACCACACCTGGATTCGGTAGGCAGCTCAGCACCCCTGGGGGCAGGGCCAGCACAACATGTGGTACAGTGGTCGAACCCTGGTCCCTACACTTGCTGAAGCAGGTGCTTAGTCCGCTGAGATATCTCACTGGCCCTTTGTCAGCAACTTTCACTTTTTGATAAGAGTCCCTTTACCTGGGGTGATATATTTCCTTGTGGTTTTTATTTGCATTTCCTTGGTGATTAGTGTAAAAAAGGTAAATTTTTTTTTATTCATCTGCTTGTTGGATATTGGTATATCTTCATTGAAAAAGGTCTACTCAGGTCATTTGAGATTTTTAACATTGGATTTTTTGATGTTGAGTTGTTTCTGTTCATTTTGTATTTTGGATGTTAACCTCTCATTGGATTAATAGTTCACAACAATTTCTCCTATGCTATAGGACATTGTTTACCTGTGTTTTCTTTTTCTTTCATTTTATAGGATTCTTTTAGTTTCATATACGATAATTTGTCAGTTTTCTTGTTTTAGGTGTCTGTACTTTTGGGGTCTATCCAAAAAAAGTATTTTCCCTTATGTTTTCATCTAGTGATTTTAATGATTTTAGGTCTTTTGTGTATATATTTGCAGCATGCAATGATTAAATTCTTCATGAGGAAGTTTCAGGCATTATAATTAAGTCTGATAGATTTTCAGTTGATATTCTTACACATTAGATGAGGGATAGGAGAGTCTACTTTCATTCTTCTGAAATATGGATACTCTGTTTCCCCACCATAATGTATTAAAATCTTTTTTCTTCAATGTATGTTCATACTGTTTTTGTTGAAAATCAGTTGTATGTAAATATGTTGATCTATCTCTGGGTTCTCTACACTAGGACCTTAATCTGCATCAGTTTTTGTGTTACTATCAGTCTATTTTGGTTACTAAAGCTTTATAATATGTTATGAGCAAAAACAAAATAGACATAAGACTTAATAAAATGACAATCCAGCTCACAGGGCTGTCAGTAGGACTCCCAGATGTAGGTGAAGCAGGATCATCACTGATAGTGCTGCTGAGTCAGGCCACACAGGATAGTTTTAGGATATAAGGTTCCTTGCCTCTTTTGCCTCCTTCCAAACAGAAGATGCTGCAGCCTGGCAGCCAATTTGAGCAGCACACACTGGACTGACCAGAGAACTGCTCCCTACACGATGGATCACAAGGTCTGTTTGCTTATTTGTTTGGCATGCACCAGAGTAGCTAACTGGAACCTCTAAGAACAAGGATAGAGACCAAAGCAGCAGTAGTGTGAGGGTAGTGAGTAGAACAGCATGATTCCTACCATCCCTCAACCAGTAGCTTGAGAGAGGGATGCCAATATATGGGAGTTAAATAGCCTTGGGCCTCAACCCAGCAATTAGTGGGTAGTGGCATTCCTGCAATGGGAGAGAAGATTGAAGGGGAATTAAATAGCCTTTGGCTGTCTACATAGCTGCAGCAGAAGTGGGTAATCAGCAAGATTAGGGACCACAGTTGTGAAGGTGAAAGTAGCAAGTGGATCAACATGACTCCTTCTCTCCACCACCAACGAATTTAGAGAGGAATGCTAATGTGTGAGATTTAAGCATCCTTGCAGTGTGGCAGAGCAGTAGGAAGTCAGCAAGCTCCCAACTTATGAAGAAATTAAAGATACGTTCACCTTTAGCTGTTTCCACAGTGGTAGCAGGAACAGTAAGTCAGCCCACCGCAGTCTACCCCTCCCTACCCTGAGACAAATGGCATGAGAAGATAGAGATGCACCAGTGGAAGTGGAGACCAGAGTTCCAAACATAGGAACGAAATAAAATCTAAGAAACAGCTGTAAACAGATATGCAACAGATTAAAATTTCCACTGAAAGTATGTTCAGTTGATTGAACCAAGGAGAGAACAGAACATAAGACCTAAAAGACAAGCTTGCAGTTAACAACCACAAAAAGAGATTTTTTTTTTTGGTTGAACCATGGATTGAACTCAGGCCCTTGCACTTGCTAGAGAAGCACTTATTCCACTAAGCCATCTCCCAGGCCCAAGAGATTTCTTAAAAATAGCAAGGAATCATGAAAAATTAATCTATGAAAAATTAATCCAACAGTTTTAAGATGATCAAAAAGAGAACAATTTAGGAATTATTAGAGTCAATAAGTAAACAGAAGACACACCGTCAGGGCACCCTGACAGCAGTTGAAACTGGGTGTGCTGGCATGTGCCTATAATCCCAGCACTTGGAAGGCTGAAAACAGGAGGGTCACTATGAATCTGATCTATGTACTGAAACTCTGTAGATCCTGCACTAAATACAGTAAAGAAAAAGAATATTAAGAGATTTTAAGGGCTGGCAGTATAGCTCAGTGGACTAAGGGCTTGCTTAGGTTAGCACAGGGGCCAGGGTCTGATCTCTGGCGCTGCATGCTGCACCTATCCTGCCGCAGAGTGCGCTAAGCCTGTGATGGAGTCAGGACATGGTCTCACATGCTCTAATCCCAGTGCTAGGAAGGTGGAAATAAGGAGGATCACTATGAGTCTGAGCTGAGTAATGAGACCCTGTACAAAAACCCTTAAAATAAAATAATACTAATTTTTTAAAAAGTAGAAGATAGCAAAATTGTCTTAAAGAATGTGTTCAAGAATTAATGGAGGAATACTTTTCAAACATAGGAACAGAATATAACATACAAGTAAGTGAGGCATATAGAACTCCAATTATCTATGACCAGAATAAATATACATCAAGGCACATAATAGTGAAAATCTCAACTATTCGGCACAACATAATATTAAAAACTGTTAGAGAAAAGAAACAAATTCCCTATAAAGGAAAGGCCATTAAAGTCATGGCAGACTTCTCAACACTAACCCTTAAGTAAAGGATACCTTGGAGTGAAGCATTTCAATGCCCCAAATAAAACAATCTCGAACCCAGATTGACATACTCCACAGAACTATCTTAAAATTGTTGGGGTGGGAGAGATAGCTCAGTGGAATAAGTGCTTGTCTGAAAAGAGCAAGGTCCTGAGTTTTATCCCTGGTACCAAAAAAAATTGTTGGACTACTTCCATGAAAAAGGACACCTGAAGAAATTTATAACCACCAAACTGTCACACCAAAATGTTTTGAAGGATATCTTAGAAAGAGATAAGTTAGAATACAATGTCATGAACTCCAACGCAATGAATCCATTAGGCAAGGCAGGTTGTTGAACAAAGGGTATAGAAAGAGAACCAACAACAGGAAAATAATATGACAAAGTTAAGACAGTACACACACACACACACACGCACACACACACACACACATATATTTAAATTTTCTTAATTCACCAATCAAAGAAAAAATTGGAAGAATGCATCAAGAAATGATCAAACAAAAGGTTGAATACAAGAAACATTTGACATGAAAAGAAATTCATAAACTGAAAGTCGAAGTATGGAAAACAAGATTCCATGTGGCAAGAACCCAGAAAAAATGTATTGGCATTTATTCTATTTGTAGAGAAAATTGAATTTCAATTCACAGCTGATTAATGAGACAATCCTTGTAAAGGGAAAAATGCAAGAGGACGAGATAACAACCACAAAGACATATGCACCAAATATCAGCACACCCAACTACATAAAACAAATATTAATGGACAGGAATGATTAAATGAGCAGTAACACAGTTGTAATGGGGAAACTCAATACCTCACTGTCACAAATAGACAAACTAGACAAAAAAATCAACAAACAACCTTTCAATTTTTATTTCATCTTTTAAGTTCTTACATTACAGAGACTATACAATATTTACACATGTGGACCTGGTTTATTTCATTTAGGAGTAGATCTCAAAGTTCCATCCACTTATATATGAAGGCTTCAAGTTTATCATTCTTTATAGCTGAGTAATACTCCAAAATATCAGAACTGAACAAAATCTTTGAGCAAATGGAATTAGTAAATATCTATAGAGTATTCCACCCCACATCAGAATACATATTTTTCTTAGTTGAGCATGGAAGGTTCTCCAGAATAGATCACATATTCAAAGAACATGCTTAAGTAAATACAAAAGGATTGAAATTATAATATGCATATTATTATATCATAGTGCACTGACATTTGAAACAATGGCAAAACCTCACAAACTGCCAGTACCATGCTGATTTTCTCACAGTAGTGTTGTACTATAATTTCAAGTCAGGAATTGTAATGGCTCCTGGATTGCCTTTGTTATTTTATGTCTTCTCTGGTTCCAAATAAATTTCAGAAATGATTTCTCTGGGTCTGTGAGGTATGTTTGGTAGTTTGAAGGGACCCACATTTGTAAATATCATATAGTCTCCCTAGTATAAGAACTCAAAAGAAGAAATAAAAATAGAAAGGTATAACACAATTAAAAGGAAAGCAAGAACTTGAGTATTAGACAATGAAGAGAGGACAAGGAAAAAAAAGCTAGGAAATATGACGGGGCAAAGCCATACATTTATCTACATTTATATGGGTAAGGCAATGATCCTGAGAATCTTCAGCAGGTTTTGGAAACTAGCAGTTAATTGGTAGGATTCTCACCCTGACTAACTATATATGCTGATACCTGTGATCTAAGCAACTGCACTGAACAGAGCAATGTATAAGAGTAGGATCATGCTTGGAATGCCTGTCATTCTCCTCTTCTGAATACATACTGTTGTCATGACATAACAATTACTGCCATACCATCTCTCAAATCAATTTTTCTTTTTTAATAAAAGGGTAATAAGTGAAAACAAGAGACAAGAAAAGTCACAGGATTGTCCTGCTACAATGCTGCATGGTTAGATTTCTAAATCTCTGTAAAAATATGTAATTTTTTCCTACTTTTTAAATATTTTAAAAAATTTTTTTCTCTTCATATTCTGTAGGGACTTAAAGGTTAACATATCGATACTTGATAGAAAATACCTCTTCCACGTTATGCTTAAGATATTTGATATTTGGGCAGACAGTGAGGTTGACTGAGCTCAACTGCCTATGTTGTAGGGTAATAATAATAAGCTTCTTTTCTGGAGGGTTCACAACCAAGTATTAGAGAAAAAGAAGTGCTAAAAGGAAAGTCAACGTTTTGGCCCTAGTCAGTGAAGGGGCCGGGGAGATGGCTCAGTGGAATAAGTGCTTCCCTGGCAAGCACAAGGGCCTGAGTTCAATCCTTGCTTCTGCCAAAAAAAAAAAAAAGGTTGTCAAGGTCAGTGAAGACTCAGGACATACAAGCACCTGTAGTGTAACACCATGTAACTCGGGTATGACCCAAATTTTCTTTTTTTGTTTTACATTTATTTATTTGTTTATAATCAATACATTGTACATTGTGATTCTCTTAGTGGCTATAATGAAAACAAGCAAACAAGATATGCTGTCCAAACACTATTAGGCTGCAATTCTATCATTCTTTATAGCTGAGTAATACTCCATCGTATAAAAATTCCACATCTTTTTTGAACCATTACTCATGTTACAGGCATCTTGGCAGTTTCCAAGATTTGGCTATCACAAATTGTGTTTCTCTAATCGTACATACACATAGATCCCTATGATATTATGTTTTAAGTTCCTCCAGGAAAATTCCCAGGAGGGGGATACTTGGCTTGAATGAGATTTCCAGGCCTAGTTTTTAAGGAGTCTCTGCACTGATTTTCACAATGATTGCAACAGTCCACATTGCCATCAGCAGTGGAGAAGGGTTCCCTTTTTTCCACAGCCTCTCCAACATTTGTTGTTGGTTAATATCTTTATGATAGCCATTCTGTCTGGGGTTAGATGGTATCTTAGTGTTGTTTTAATTTGCATTTCATGGATAGTTAGTCATATGGAGCATTTTTTCATATATCTATTCGCTTCCTTAATTTCATCCTCTCAGAGGTGTGTGTTCATCTCAGATGCCCATTTAGGATTGGGTCTTTGAATTTAGGGACCCTGATATTTTTTAGTTCTTTATAAACTCTAGAGAGCAGACCTTTGTCTGAGTGCTTATCAATTAAGATTTTTTTTGAAATTTGTGTGTTGTCTTTTTACTATGTTGGTAATTTCTTTTGATGTGCAAAAACTTAATAAGAGTTGGTCCCAGTTGTTAATTTTTTCAAGTGTTTCCCGCATGAATACATGTTTATTCATGAACTCTTTGCCTACCCCTATGTCTTCAAGAGTTCCTCCTACTTTTCCTTCAAGAAGATTGAGTGTTTCTGTTTTAATGTTTATTTATTTTTTGGCACAATTTTATTGAAGAAAAAAAGAGTATCAAGATAAGTTCAAATCACATTAGTGGAACAGATTCAAAAATTCATACATTGCACATTGTTTTCTTAGTTGTTATTTGTTGTACAAGGTTCAGACATTATATTCTACTTAGAAACACTATTAGGGAAGATCCATCTATTCATTGAATTAAGAGAATGTAGCTGTATAATTCTCTTTTTTATAAAAGCTGATTTATAGTACAGTTGCAATAATTAATACTTTTTCCATTGTTATCTTCCAAGTGGTCATCCATAGTACAAGAAGCAGACAGGATATCCTGTCCAAACACTATTAATACAAATCTTTTTTCTCATAGAGTTCAGGAAAGTAGCTGCATATTTATCCTAACTGTTCTGCATATACAAATGCAGAATGGTCCCTCCTTTGTATTCCCTTTTTTTGTTCAGTCCTGTCAGAGATGGATATTCTATTGGCATTTAATTTTATAGGTGCTTGAATTCAGTTAAACACTCCAACACAGTCCACCTGTCCACGAGAGTACCGGGTTATCCACAGAAGTTGTTGAGTATAGTCATTTACAGATCAGCATATTATTATGGCTTCATTTTATATACCAGGTTTTTATATTTTTCTGCTGGATTGTTAAGAAAAAGATAAAGCAAGACATATAATAAGAAATGTAACTTTTGTAACTGATGAGGTCAGTCATGTGTCCCCAGGGTTTATCCTGTAACCCTGTATGTCACGTTGTAGATTCTTTTTTAGTGTCAGCCATGTGGATGAGTCACGGCCATTGCTTGACCAGTTTGCTCTCTGTGAAAGCCTGTAAGAAAGTTTTTTTCTCCATGTGAATCTTGTTAGGCACACTCTACATCATCTGTTGCATTCCTCTGTGGCTCCATTATCTCCCTGATCAGAAAATTTGGGGCACAACTGAGTTCCATGACATTATAGCACAGGTTCTTCTATGTCATGAGTCTTCCCTGATCTTGAAAGGCAAGGACTGAAATGTTGGCTGACCTTGCAGCCCTTCCATTTCTCCAATTTTTGATCTGCAAACTTAGGTTGGTCACCATCCAGAAAGGAAGCTGATTATTAACCTGTGACATATGCAGTTCAGTTTACCCTAACTATCAGTCTAAATATCAAACATTTTAGGCGTAACGTGGAATATTATTTTCCATCAAGTATTGATGTATCGAATTTTAAGTCCTTACAGAATGAGAGGGAAAAAAATTAAAAAATAGTACTATGCACATATTGTTACATAGAAATTTAGAAATCTAACCATATACAACCTTGTATCAGAACAGTCCTGTAATATATTTTTATTCGTGTGTGTTTTTTTTAATTACCCCCCCCAACAAAACCTTTTACTTGTGAGACAGTATGGTAATAATTTGTATGTTGTGACAAGAAGTATGTATTTATCAGACCAGAATGGGAGGCATTCCAAGAGTGACCTTTGTATTTCACATTGCTATCTTCAGTGCAGTTGCTTGGTTCAAAGGACTCAGTGTAAATAGGTAGTCAGGTTGAGAATCATACCACTCAAAAGCTACTTTGAAAAACCTGCTGTTTCTCGGGATCTCTGCCTTGCCTAACTTGTGTGTACAAATGTATGGCTTTGTCGCTGTCCTGTTTCCCAGACTCTCTCCTTACCTTCTTCTCATTGTCCATTCCTCAAGTTCTCATTTTCTTTTAGTTTCCTTGTATAATTCTCTTTGAATTTCTTCTTTTGATTTCTTATATTAGGGAGACTGTATGATATTTGCACATGTGGGCATGGTTTATTGTACTCATGAGTATATTTTTGAGTGGCATTCACTTAAACATAAATGCTTCAAGTTTATCACTCTTTATAGCTGAGTAATACTCCATTATATAGAAATGCCACATCTTTTTCAACCATTCCTCATGTGACGGACATCTTGGTTGTTTCCAAGATTTCACTATCACAAATTGTACTGCTATAAACATATTCACATATCACTGTTATATTTTCAGGTCCTCCTGGAAAATTCCCAGTAGGTGGATAGCAGACTTGAAAGAAATTTCCAGTCCTTGTTTCATGAGGAGTCTCCACATTAATTTCCATAATAGTTGCACCAGTCTTCATTCCCACCAGCAGTGGAGAAGTGTTCTCTTTTCCCTACATCCTTTCCAACATTTGTTGTTGGTTGATTTCCTTATGATAGCCATTCTTTCTGGTGTGAGATGGTATCTCAGTGTTGTAACTTGCATTTCACGGATGGCTGGTGATGTTGAGTATTTTTTTGTATATTTATTTGCTTCTCTCTTTCCATCTTCTGAGAAATGTGCATTCATCTCAGATGCCCATTTCTGGATTGGGTCTTTAAATTTTAGGAGCCCTGACGTATTTTAGTTCTTCATAAATTCTAGAGAGCAGACCTTTGTCTGAGTGCTTATTAGTTATGATTTTTTTGAAATTTGTGTGTTGTCTTTTCACTTGGTTGATAATTTCTTTTGATGTGCAAAAACTTTTCAGTCAGAGTTGGTCCTAGTTTTTAATTCTTGCAAGTGTTTCCCATGTGAATACATTTTTGTTTATGAACTCTTTGCCTACCCCTATGTCTTCAACAGTTCCTCCTACATTCTATTGCAGGAGATTTAGTGTTTCTCTTTTAATGTTTAGATCTTTAATGCATTTCAAATATAGCTTACTGCATGGTGATAGATCTGCTTCAAGTTTTAGTTTTCAGCATGTGGAGAGCAAGTTTTTCTATCACCATTTTTTAAAGAGGCTATCTTTCTTCCAGCAAACATGTTTGGTCCCTTTGTCCAAGATCAAGCAGTTGAGTATGTTTGTAGAGGCCTCTGCATCATCTAGGGTATTATTTGATCACCAAGTCTATTTTGTTGCCAATAGCATGCTGAATTTTGCACAGTAGCTTTGTAGTATAATTTCAAGTCAGGAATTGTAATGCCTCCTGCTTGTCTTTGTTGGCCAGGACGTACTTTGCTATTCTAGATCTTTTCTGGTTCCAAATAAATTGTAGGAATGATTTATCTATGTCTAGGAGGTATTTTTTGGTAGTTTGATAGGGATTGCATTGAATTTGTGCAATTTGGGGGGTATGGCCATCTTCACAATGTTGGTTCTTCCTATCCAGGAGCATGGGATATCTTTCCATTTTCTGCAATCCTCTGTGATCTCTTTTTTCAGAGTACTGTATTTTTCCTTGAAAGATCTTTAACTTCTATAGTTAGATGAATTAAAATGTATTTCATTTTCCTTGCTTGTATTGTTTACAATATTATTTCTCTAGCATATCTCTCTATGTGCCTGGTATCTGTGTAGAGGAATGCTATTGACATTTGGGCTTTGTGTACCGCTATGCTACTGACTTTTTGTACCAATTCTAGGACCTGCTTGGTAGAGCTTTTGGATTCTTACAAGCAAAGTGTCATGTCATCTGCAAATAGTGATAATTTAACTTCAACTTCTTCTTTACCTATTCTTATTCTTTTTATTTCTCCCTCTTCTCTAATGGCTCTAGCTAATTATTCCATAACTATATTGAATAGGAGGGGTGATGGAGGTCATTCTTGTCTTGTACCGGATCTGAGAGTAAAAGATTTCAGCTTTTCCCCATTTAGAATTATATTAGCCATTGGGTTGTCATAGACAGCTTTTGTCAGATTGAAGTAGAGACATTCCGTTCCAATGTTGAGTACATTTTGGACATGAATGAGTAATGGACTTTGTCAAAAGCCTTTTCTGCATCATTTGAGAGGATCATGTGGTTTTTACTTTTCACTCTATTGATACAGTGCATTACATTTATAGATTTTCAAATATTGAACCATCCTCACATCCCTGGGGTGAATCCTACCTGGTCATGGTGTATGATCATTTTTTTTTTTTTCGTGCAGGGTCTCACTATGCATGCACTGCACATTCATAGTGATCTTCCTGCTTTTTGCCTCCCATGTGCTGGGATTACAGGTGCACACCACCACGCCCGGATTGCATCTCCGGCTCAGCGCACCCGAAGGTGGGGCTGGCGCAGCTTGGGGAACCAAGGATCAAACACTGGTCCCTGCGCTTACCTAAGCGAGTGCTTAGCCCGCTGAGCTATACCGCCGGCCCTCATGGTGTATGATCTTCTTAATGATTTGTTGTATTCTGTTTGCTATAATTTTATTGAGGATTTTTGCATCTATAATCATGAGGGAGATTGGCCTGGATAGCTCTCTTTTTTAGTTTTGTCTATGCCTGGTTTTGGAATCAGTATAATTCTTGCCTCCAGAAATGATTTTGGGAGGACTGCTTTGGGAGGACAAAGGGTAATTTGTACCTTTGGAGGAATCTGTCTATTTCTTCTATGTCTTCTATTCTGTAAGCATAAAGATTCTCAAAGTAGCTATAGATAATCTTGTGAATTTCCACTGAGTCTGTGGTGGTTTCACCCTTTTCATTCCTTATTGCTTGTACTGAATTTTTTTTCTTTCCTCTTTTTGATGAGGTTAGCTAGTGGCTTGTCAATTTTGTTTAGTCTTTCAAAGAAACAGCTTTCTGATTCATTGATTCTTTGAACTGTTTTCTTTGTCTCAATTCAATTAATTTGTTCTCTAGTTTTTATGATTTCTTCCCTTTTGGGGGATTTTGTGTTTGTTTTCCTCTTCATTTTCTAGGTGTTGGAGGTTCCGCATTAGTGTGTTTATTTGTTCCCATTCTGTTTTCCTCATATGGAGTTCATAGCTACGAATTTCCCTCGGAGAACTGCTTTCACCACTTCCCATAAATTCCAATAAGCTGTGCTTGAATTTTCATTGATTTTAAAAAGAAATTCTTAAATTTCTTGTTTAATTTCCTCTGTGACCCATTGATTGCTGAGTAGGGTGTTGTTTAATTTCCATGTATTTACACGGTTTTTCTGGTTTATTTTGTCACTTATTTCCAGTTGCATTGCACTATGGTCAGATAATATACATGGGATAATTTCTGTTTTCTTGCAGATATGTAAGCATGACCTATGGACTACTATGTGGTCTATTTTAGAAAACGACCCATGTGCAGCTAAAAAAATATATATTCAGTTGTGGTTGGGTGAAACACTCTCTATATGTCCACCATGTCCATTTGTTCCAGGATCTGGTTCATTTCAGTTACTTCTTTGCTAATTTTTTGTCTGGTTTACCTATCTTTTTGGAATAAGTGGGTTTTAAGGTCTCTTGTTAAGATTGTGATATTGGATATTAGATTTTTCATATCTATTAAGATTTGTCTTATATAGTAGTGTGCTACCATGTTTGGTGCATGCATGTTTATCAGTGTTACCTCTTCCTCTTGAATTCTTCCCCTATCCAGTATATAGCGACCTTCTTTACTTCGTTTGAGCCTTCTTTGCTTGAAGTTGAGACTTTCTGAGAACAAGATCGCTACCCCTGCTTTGTTCTGAGGTGCTGGGTTGTGTAGTATTGTTTTTCATCCTTTGACTTTTAGCCTATGAATTTGTTTATCAGTTAATTGTGTTTCTTGTATATAGCATATTGTTAGCTTGTTTCCTAATCCACTGTGCCTATCTAGTTCTCCTAATTAGTGAAGTGAGTCCTTTACATTCACGGTTATCATTGAGATGTGTTGACTCTTGATTGAGGTGTTATTTGCCTACTATTGTTTACTCCTTTTTTCTCTCGTGTTTCATTGTTTGCTCTATTGTGTGGGTTTCATCTGTTCTCTTTGGTTGAGTTCTGATCATTTTGGCACCTCTCTGGAACATCTTTCAGTAGCCTGTGTAGTCATCATGAAATTCTTTAGTTGTTCTTTGTCATAGAAGTATTTCTCTTCCCCATCAAACTTGAAAGAGAGTTTTGCAGGGTATAGTTATCTGGGCTAGAATTTATTTTCATAGAGTACTTGAAGTACTCTGCTCCAAGCTCTTCTTGTCCTCATGGTTTGCACAAAGAAGTCAGCTGTAATTCTGATGGGTTCTACTTTGAATGTGATCTGCTTCTTCTCTCTAGCGGCTTTCAGTATATTATGCTTGTGTTGGATTTCTGGGATCTTGACTATTATATGTCTCATTGTGGTTTCAATTGAGTTGATGTTTGGTGTTCTGTATGCTTTGGTTACCTGAATATCAAATTTTTCCTCATATTTGGGAAGTTTTCTACTATTACTTTTTACCTTATTCTTTTTACATATTTGTATTGACTCCTTTCTCATTGATGTCTATTAATCTCACTTTGTTCATCTTGTCATCATCTTGCATGTAATGAATTATTTTTTCCTGCATCCTAGTTGTTTTTAAGAGATCGTCTCTTACCATTTCATCACCTGCACCAGTGTCTTGAATATCTGAAACTCTGTCTTCATTTTCACTCAAACAGTTTTGTAGGGTTGTGTTTGAGATTTTAAGTTCCTTTACAACTCTTTGACTCTGCTTCATACTATTTATTTCCTATATTGCTCATCCAAGAAATCCATCAGTTTTCTAATATCCTCTATTTTTTTAATCAATGTCTTCTTTAGAAGCAGATATCAATTCTTTTACTGAAGTTTTTTTTCAGATTAGGTTTCCTCCATACGCTTCTGCATTTTATCCTTTATTTCAGATTCTATGAATTCAGATATTTCTTTATTTCAGAAAGAAATTCTGCTCTGTGTTCCTCTATATCTTTCTGCTGTTGTTTCCTTATGACCAATGCTATTAATTTATACAGTTCTGGTGAGCTAGCATCCTCTGTACTTCTTCCAGGGGGTTCAAGGCCTGAGACTGCATTTGGCCCCTTGTTTTTATCATTTCATGTACCTCTGACCTCTGACCTTTTTTGTAGAGCTTTGGTGCAGGTATAATCTTAGCACCTTATGAAATTCAGGTATTGATATACCAAGTTCTAGTTCATGTAGTTGTGCCTGGCTTGGGTCTGGTTGCTGTGCTCAGCTACTTCCTGTTGTCCTTGGAGGTGATCCTGTTGTGCTCCTTTGGCAAGTTGTTCTTCTCCTGGATAAGCTGTGTGATTTTGATCCTAGTCTCACTGCAGGGACTTGTGCTGCAGAATTTCATCCCAGACCTGTATTCCAGGCCTGGGTTGGGTCTGAAAGGGTATGAGGGGGCAGGAGAGCACAGAAGGGATCTGCAGGGCTTCCAAAAGGATGGTAGATGTTCTCAGTCAGGGTGGGCTCTACTGGGTCTGGAGTGGCAGGGCAGGACTGGAAAACACTGGGAAAAGTCTTTCTGATGTGGCATGCCTGGAAGTTATCACTCACAGGGGGGCTTTTCTGGGGCCTGAATGATGGGACAGGTCTAGAGAATGCTTGGGAAGGTCTCTCATGTGCAGCAGTCTTGGATGTTCTCCCCAAATTTTGTGATCAAGGGATTATGGGACTATAGAGCAACATGATCAATAATGTAGAGTGCGCCTAAGGAGAGTCACATGGAGAGAAAACATTCTCTCAGGCTTTCTCAGAGAGCAAATTGGTCAGGCAATTGGGGTGACTTACGCACATGGCTGACACTGGCAAAGGATCACGATAAATCCTGAGGGGACATGACTGACCTTTTCAGATAGAAGATTTACAGTTTTTGTTATATAGGTCTTTCTTTACCTTTGGTGGGAGTGTGGACTAGTGCAATCATTATAGAAATCTGTGGATATTCCTCAAAATCTAAAACTAGAGGTTTCATTTGATCCAGATATCCCCCTTCTTGGTATCTTTCAGAAAGAATGTAAAATATACCACAGTAATATATGCACACCCATCTTCATAGCGGCAAATTTTGAAATTGCTAAATCATGGAAACAACCCAAATTTCCATCAACCACGAATTAATACAGAAATTATAGTTTTGTATACAATGGAGTACTACGCAGCTATTAAGAAAGATAAACTTGAAACATTTATAGATAAATGGATGGACCGTTAGACCATATTCTTAAGTAAAAGAAATCAAAGCCACATGTGTAAATATTACATTTTTTCTCTATTGTAAGAAACATAAGGACCAGAATGTACACTAGATATTATGAAATTAGAAGAAAATATACTATTGGAAAGGCAAACAAGAGAAGGAAAGGGAAAAGAAAAAAGAAGGGAGGAAAAAAATGGAAACAAGGCTTTTGTAAATGAGGAGATGATGTTTGGAGAGTGGACTGTGCAATAAAAAGGAATTAAGATAAGTCATATATGTATACAAAGTCTCTATGATGAAAATGATCATTATGTATATTTAAAATGAAAAAGTGATCTTAATTAAGTCTTGTTTCATGAATCATTAGTCATGCTATCTGGCTGCCTCCGTGTCCTAACTTGAGTATATTTAGAATAATCTCCCTTTATAGTCATTCTGACTTTGGGGAGGAGCCAGAAGTCACACAGTGCTGGACGTGATGAGTAAGGTGGATGAGGACACATTGTAATGCTTTAGACATTTTCTTTTTCTGTTGTGTGATGTTAAGCAACAGAGTTTATACTATTTTTTGACCATAAAGATACAAATGAGAGAATTGCTTTGGAATTTGGTAAGAATGATGTGTGTTGAAAGTGGTGGGGAGAATTGATGGCAATTTGTCACTACATAAACATTTTAATTGTAAATATTTTTTATATATCTCAAACACATCATGTGAAAGTCGTTTCAATGCTGGAGGTTCATTACTTATGTTCATTATACTAAGCTATAAAGGAACTAGACATAAATTACTTATAGTGTGCCACTATCTCCATCATCAGTTATTATGACCCTTCATTTCTAGCTGAAATGTTTACTTGAAACTTCTGTCTTCATTTATTACATTAGCACAAATTCAGATTGATCACACTGGAATCATGGAAATTCGAGAACCGTTGGAGTAGAAAAGTCAACAGAGATATAAGCCTACTGTAAAATCATAGAGGTACATCTGTCATAAATATAGAGTAAGTTGTTTGTAATAAATTCAGTAGCTCAAAATAAGGTTTGCATAAGATTAAGATGTTTGTTTTAGCTTTTATCAGGAAACAAACAATCTTCAATGAACTAGAGATTTAAAAGTCATAGTATATTATATAATTTAGATGACATATGTTCAAATAGCTATTTAGAAGTGTAGTGTGAGGAGAAAAGGAAGTATTATGACTTTAGCATAACCTTGGGGAAGAAAGCACTGTCAAGATAATCTGAACATTTCTATTTCCTTGATAAGTGTCTCTCTAAATATATTGATAAGGGTGACTCACCAGACTGCCAAGGCTTGATGCCATTATTTCTCAATTCAATTTGCTGTAATCATCATCAATAGGCAGTTATTGAGCATTTCTTCTGTGCACATTACTAAGATGAGTAAGGCCCCTGAGGCTCTTGTAATCCAGTTGAGGAGAAAGAGATGACATATGATGAAGATAAATAGCAACAAAAGGTAGTACATAACAACCAAATGAAAAGTACAAACAAATGCTGAAGAAGGTCAGAGGAGGGCCAGATTATTGTTGGATGCAATATTAAAAGGAGAGTTATATTTGCATAAAAGCAGGTGAGAGTTTGGATTTATTATGACAAGTAGGCCTGAGAACATAGGCCAAGGTGCTTTAGGGCTTGTAGGAATACATGTGGTAGGAAGCCAGTATTTCTGAGAGAAAAGCATTCAGAATTTGTAGATTATATGGCTAGGTAAGCTTCTGACTGACGGAGTTGAAGAGGTTGGCCACGAGGTTAGTTAAACTTCCTAAATCTGACATTGCATTTGTACTGTTGAATTCATATTCCACCTGTTTGGAGAACATGCATTCTTACTTACCTTCTCTTTCTCCAACACTCTTTCTTTAATGACTTCTCCTGATGTCTTCAAAATATATAGATCACTGCTTTTGCCTTCACTTTCCTTGTTTTTTTCTTCTTTTGTTTGTTTTATTTTCATATTTGTTTTTCACATAAATATTCTTCACCTGAATATATCTTTATTTAGCCTGGATAATTCATTTACTTGCTTGATTCCTTTTATTTTTGTACTTCTAATTCTGCACTTACATGCTACATATTAATACCTTTTTGGCATGACAGTGAATTCTTATGGCTGAGATAATATTTGTTAGGTTTTCCGGAAGCTTTTTGCCATCAAAAAAGTGTCTTCTCAGTATGTATTTACTGTAATCCTTCTGTTTAGCTGTTTGGCCCCAAAATGTCACTTTTCTGCTCTGAACAACCTTCACCAGTTCACTGTTGCTTGAACAAATTTCAGTACCTTAGAGAACCATACAACATCCTGAAAAATCTGGTCTCAACTTTCCAGGTTTATAGCAGAAACTTCTTTTTGCATTCTGCAGAGTTCCCAGGTGTCACTATACTAAGAATTTTTCAGATGTAATCTCATAGAATGCAAGACATTGTGAGGATAGTTCTGTTCACCTTAATGATATTTTGCATTTAGAAACTTACATCCTGAGTTTTAGTCTCTGATATGAAGTTAATAGTTGCATATCTAAATATATTCATGACTTCTCCATTTAGATCTATTTCCATTGATGGATCTTATCAATCCATAAGACAGACATTATCTATCTTAAATTTAAAATATTTAAACTTGAACCATTTTCTATCCCTGGGCCTGCCATGCTGGCCCCATACACAGGGCGTGCTGAGAGGGTAATCAAGACTGGGAGTAGTGGGATGGCCTGTAATCCCACCTCTTGTAAGGCTGTAAACAGGAGGATCACTATGAGTCCAATCCGGTAGGGAGACCCTGAACACCCTGTAGACCTTTTCCTAAAATTCAAAATAAATAAATAAATAAATAAATAAATAAATAAATAAATAAAATACAATTGAACCTTTGATTTTTTTTACACCCTCAAGCTTTTTAGTATTGTAAATTTCTCCACTTTGTTAGGTCAAGATGTTCAGGTTCTAAAGCTTGATTTCAGGACTGGCCAGGTAGCTCACAGAGCAGTTGGGTTATGATCCCCAGAATGCCTTGCCAGGCCCATCCCTGGGGCACACTGTGATAGCAACTGAGAATCAGAGTGGTGGTGCATGCCTGTAGGGAGGCTGAAAATAGAAGAATCAGTACAAGTCCAATCTGTGTAGTGAGACTCTGTAGACCCTTACTAAACACATAAAAAATTAAAAAGTTTGATTTTGTAGTTTTTATTTTATTGTCTGTAAGCCATACATTCAACCAACCAAGAAAATTCTGATGACTCTGTCAAAATACATCTAGAATGTGACATCACATCAATTCTCTTACTTTAAATTTAGTCTGATTTACTTACCACCTCTCACCTAGATTATTGGAATAAATCTCTACCCAGTGTCCCACTTACACTATTGTTCTCTACTGTATTTTATCAGCCCAGAATCTCCAGTAGGATCCTATTATATACACCATGATGTTTTATTTCTCCTCTCAGAAATTTTCCAGTAACTCTCATCATATTGAGTGAAAAATTTACGTTAAAATTATGACCGATAGTCTCTTCTTTTTTCCTTTTTAAAGAATATAAAATAGAGATATAAAGAAAAAAGGAGCATTAAATGATACAACATTTTATAGTTCTTTTCTTTATGCTAAGCTACTATCCACTCTTTCCTTAAACCAATGTCTTCCAGTGATTCTGGCACCTGTGGTCTTTCTTGTGAAATATAATTTATTACTATCTTCAGCTATTTACAATTATTGCCTTTGCTAAAATTACCCTTCCTCAGTATTATACTTAGGAAGATATTGGTTCTTTCCAAATTGATCTGTGGATTCAATACACACCAAGTCAGAATAGAATACCAATATAATATATGAAGAAATTAAAAAGAAACTTCTAGAAAGTATATAGAAATGCACAGATGCCAGGGAAATAGCTCAGTAAAATAAGCACTTGCCTGGCAAACACAAGGTCCTGAGCTCAATCCCTGGTACCACAAAAAAAAAGAAAAAAAAAATTCACAGAACACAGAATAGTTAAAATCATCTTCAAAAGGAACTATGAGACCCAAGCCCAGGTCCTGCGAGAGAGTGGGAGAGCTTCTGTGCTCCCTGCGCCCACTGATCCTCTCTGGACCATGCTCAGGCCCACTGAGTGAGTGATAACTTTCACTAGGCTCTCAGGATCCCTGCATCCTTCCAGATATGGCACAAGCCCGTATTGTGAATAAGAACTTCCACTTCTGCCATGTTCTCAGGATGCCTTCACACCCACCAAAGCGCAGGGTCTGCAAGTGTGTAGGAGAGCTTATGCATGCTCATGTATCATGTAGACCATGCCAGACCCAGCCCAGGAGTGGCATACAGGCCTGGGGTGAAACTCTGCAGCTGAAGTCCCAGAAAAGAGACTAGGGGCCAAAACCACCCAGCTAAATCAGGAGCAGAACATCTTGAAAGAGGACTACAACAGGTTGGCCTCCAAGAGCTTCAGCAGAAAGGAGTTGAGGAAAGTAGCCAGGGCTAACCCAGGCACAATTTGATGAATTCAAGACTAGTAGATATGCACCCAAATTTTAGTAGCTGCTAAGGTTATAAATGCATAAAAGCTAGACACCAAAGACAAGAGCACTAAGCTATACAAAATGAAAAAGAGGAGTAAAATTAAATCTCAGGTCACGAGCCCACCCAGAACAAGTTCGGCAGACACTAGCTCAGCTGAAATGTCTGAATTAATAGCATCTGAAGTAAAGAAACAAAAGCAGAAATGTATAGAGGAACTCAGATCAGAATTAATCTCTGAAATGAAAAAGAAGTCTCTGAATTAACAGGTTCTGAATTAAAGAATCAAACGCAGAAACATATAGAGGAAATAAAATCAGAACTAATTTCTGAAGTAGAAGAATTAATAACTTCTCAAGAAAACACTGATAAAAAATAGAGATTAGAAAATCGATGGATTCTTCAAAAGAGCAATACAGGAAAGTAGATCACATGAAGCATAGTCAAAGAGATATAGAGGAACTTAAAATTTTAATCCCAAAATTGCAAAATCGTTTGAGAGAAAGTGAAGACAGTTTCAGATCTTGAAGATGCTGTCACAGCTAGTGAAAAGGTAAGAAAAGATCTCTTAAAAAAACTAGAATTCAGGAAATAATAATTCATCACCTGCAAGATGATGCAAAGATGAACACCGTAAGACTAACAGGCATCCAATGAGAAAGAAAGAGTCAATACAAATGATGTAAAAAGAATATGGGCCAAAGTAATATTAGAGAACTTCACAAATATGAGGAAACAATCTGACATTCAGGTCACTAAAACATACACACTTACAAATAACTTCAACTCAAATAAAATACACTGAGACATATAATAGTCAAGATTCCAGAAATCCAGCACAAGAACAATATGCTGAAAGGCCCTAGAGAAAAGAAACAGATCACATTTAAAGGAAAACCTAGCAGAATTATGGCCGACATCTCTTCACAAACCATGAAGGCAAGAAGAGCATGGAGCTGAGTACAAGTCTTCTATGAAACCAACTTCCAGCCCAAACTACTATACACTGAAAAATTGTCAAGTATAATGGAGAAGCGAAATACTTCCATGAAAACGAGCAAATAAAGAATTTTATTATTACCAAGCCAATCTTACAGAGATTACTAAAACATGTTCTAGAGAAGGCCCAAAGTGATCGGAACTCCAAGAATGAGGACAGAAGAAACCCACTAAATAGGGAACAGCAGGTAAATAACATGTTGATCATACATTAGTACATCTCAATTATAACCATTAATGTAAATGGACTCAATTCACCAAACAGAATAAAGAGATTGGCAAATTGGATTAGGAAATGAAATCCAACACTATACTGTATACAAAAAACACACTAAACTCAAAAAAATTCATAGGCTGAAAGTCAAATGATGCAAAAACAATACTACACACCCCAGCACCTCAGAACAAACCAGTGGTAGCAATTGTGCTCTCAGACAGGCTCAACTTCAGACCAAGAATGATCAAATGAAATAAAGAAGGTGACTATATAGTGGTTAGGGGACAAATAAAGAGGTAACCCTCATAAGTGTACATGCACCAAACATGGGAACACCCAACTATATAAGACAAATCTTAATGGACATGAAAAATCTAATATCCAATACCACAATCTTAACAGGAAAACTTAACTCCCCATTATTCCCAAAAAGTAAGTCAAGCACACTAAAAATTAGCAAAGAAGTAGCAGAACTCAACCAGAGCTTGGAACAAATGGACTTGGTGGACACATACAGAGTGTTCCGCCCAACCACAGCTGAATATACATTCTTCGCAGCCGCACTTGGGTTATTTTCTAAAATAGACCACATACTGATCCATAGGTCCTGCTTAAGTATATGTAAGAAAACAGAAATTATCCCATGCATATTATCTCACCACAGTGCAATGAAACTGGCAATAAGCAAGACAAGAAACAGAAGAAAGCAATAAATTTATAGAAATTAAACAACACCCTACTCAGAAACCAATAGGTCACAGATGAAATTAAACAAGAAATTCAACAATATCTACAATTCAATGAAAACTCAGCCACAGCTTATCGGAATTTACAAGTTTCCATGAAGGCAGTTCTCAGAGGGAAATTTATAGCTGTGAAGTCACACATTAGGAAAACAGAATAAGAACAAATAAACCCACTAATGTTGCACCTCCAACATGTAGAAAAGGAAGAGCAGACCTAACCCAGAGCTCAAATATGGAAAGAAACAATAAAGATTAGAGCACATATTAATTCAGCTGAGATGAAGAAAACAGTTCAAAGTGTTAACAAAACAAAATGCTGATTCTTTCAGAAATTATAGAAAATTGATAAGCCCATAGCTAACCTCATAAAAAAGGGGAATGATAAAATTCAAACACAAGCAATGAGGAATGAAAAGGTTGTAACTACCCCAGACTCAGTAGAAATTCAGAAGATTGTCAATAGCTAATTTGAGAACCCTTACTCTCACATGATAAAAGACACAGAATAAATGGACAGATGCCTAGAAAGGTGCAAATGAACAAAACTGTATCAAGAAAATGCAACAACTTTCAATAATCCAATCAGAGCCAATGAAATATGAAATATCATAAAAGACCTACCGACACAGAAAAGTCCAGGTCCTGATGGAATCACACCTGAATTCTACAAAGAAATTATGGACAATATAATCTCTATACCCTCAAACTCTTCAGTTAAATTGAAAAGGAAGCAAACCTCTCAAAATCATTCCTACAGGCAAGTATTATACTGATACCAAACCCAGGGAATGATGCAACTAAAAAAGATCTACAGGGCAATCTCCGTCATGAACATAGATGCAAAAATCATCAATAAAATCCTAGTAATTAGAATACAGAAAATCATAAAGAAGACTATACACAATAACCAGGTAGGATTCATCCCAGGGATGCAAGGATAGTTCAATATATGCAAATCTATAAATGTAATACACTATATCAATAAAGTCAAATCTAAAAACACATGATCATCTAATTGATTTGGAATAAGCTTTTAATGAAGCCCAATACTCATTCATGTTAATTGTCTTACAGAAAATTGGAATAGAAGGCCTCTACTTCAATCTGATAAAAGCCATCTATGACAACTCAACAGCTAACATAATTCTAAATGGGGAAAAACTGAAATCTTTTACTCTCAGATCTGGTACAAAGCAAGTATGTGGTCTATCACCCTCCTATTCAATATAATTCTAGAAACATTAGCTAGAGCCATTGGACAAGTGAAGGAAATAAATTGAATAAGAACACCTAAAGAAGAAGTTAAATTGTCATAATTTGCAGATGACATGATACTTTACTCAGAAGACCCCAAAAATTCCACTAAGAAGCTACTAGAATTGATACACAAATTTAGTAGCATGTAAGGGTACAGCGTCAGTACCCAAAATCTGTAGCATTCTTTTACACAGATAACAAAAACACTGAGAGGAAAATTAGAGAAGCAATACTTTTTACAAAGGCACCACGGACAAGGAAATATCTTTGAATTAATCTAACTAAAGAAGTCAAAGATCTCTCAAGGAAAATTACTGTGAAAAAAGAGATTGTAGAGCATTTCAGAAAATGGAAAGATATTTCCTGCTACTGGATAGGAAGAACCAACACTGTGAATATGGCCATACTTCCAAAATTGCTGTACATATTTAAAGGAATACTTATCAATCCACAACCAACATACCTCCCAGTCCTAGAGAAATCATTCCTAAAATTGATTTTGAACCAGAGGAGATCTGGAATACTAAAGGCATTCCTGGCCAACAAAGACAAGGCAAAAGGCAGTATAATTCCTGACTTGAAATTATGTTGCAAAGCTACTGTGATAAAATCAGCATGGTACTGGCAACAAAATAGCACTGAGGATGAATCTAATATATTATTCATTTCAGAAATATTTCTCTAAAAATACCTCTATCGATATCTTATAATTTTCAAATTTCAGTATTTGTTTATAATTTTAATATGATATGTAATTATCCATTTTCAATAAAGTTAATGAAAAAATTTTTTAAAAAGATGGTGGAGAAGCCTCTATGAACACACTCTGCCACCTGATCTTTGACAAAGTGGCCATACCTGCTTACTGGAAGAAAGATATCCTCTTTAACAAATGGTGCTGCAAAAACTGGCTCTCTGCATGCCAAAAACTAAGACTTGAACCAGGTCTATCACCTTACACAAAGCTTAAGTCAAAATGGATTAAAGGTCTAAACATTAAAAGAGAAACACTCAATCTCTTGGAAGAGAAAGTGGGAGGAACTCTTGAAGACATAACAGCATGCAAAGATTTCAAAAACAAAAATCAAATCACATGGGTAATACTTGAAATAATTAACAATTTGGACCTGTTCTTATTGGAAAGTTTTTGCATGTCAAAAGAAATTACCAACAAAGAGAAAACTTTGGAAAACATTTTAACAAATAAGCACTCAGAGAAAGGTCTGCCCTCTAGAATTTATAAAGAACTGAAAATCATTAGGCCCCCAAAATTTAAAGATACAATCCAGAAATGGTCATCGGAATTAAACACACACTTCTCAGATTATGAAATTTAAAAAGCAAATGAAAATAGGAAAAAATTCTCCACAACACTAGCCTTCCCTGAAATGCAAATAAAAACAGCACTGAGATAACATCTCATCCCAGAAAGAATGGCTATCATAAACAAATCAACTAAAAACAAATGCTATAGAAGCTGTGAGGGAAAAGGAACCCTTCTTCACTGCTGGTGGGAATGTAGACTGGTTCAACCATTATGGAAATCAGTGTGACGCTTCTTAGAAAACAAGGATTGGAAATCCCACTCCAGCCATCTATCCCTTTGCTGAGAATTTTCCTGGAGGAACTGAAAAAGTCGTATCATCATGATATGTGTATGCCTGTGTTCATAGCACCACAATTTGTGATACCTAAATCTTGGAAACAACCAAGATGCCTGTCACCCGAGGAATGGGTGAAAAAGTTGTGGTATTTTTATACAATGGTTTATTACTCAGATATGAAAAACGATACACTGGTAGTATTTATGCCAATTGAAGATATACTCAAAAGTGAACTAAACCAGAACCATATGTGTAAATATCATATAGTCTGTGGAGTATAAGAACTCAAAAGTAGAAATACATATAGAAAGGTATAACACAAACAAAAGGTAAGGGATAATTCAGGATTAGACAACCAAGGGAGGGCAAGGAAAAAAGCTAGGAAACATGAGAGGAGCAAAGTCATACATTTATATTTACAAGATGGGTAAGGCAAGGATCCTGATCATCTTGAGAAGGTTTTTGAAGATAGCAGGTAATTTGTAGGATTCTCACCCTGACTAACTATATATGCTGATACCTGTGAACTAAGAAATTGCACTGAAGATCGCAATGTGTAACAGTGGGGTCATGCTTGGAATGCCTGTCATTCTGGTCTAAACATGTACTGCTTGTCATGACATATGAATTATTGCTACACTGTCTCTCAAGTGAATGATTTTTCTTTAAAAAAGTGTAATAAATGAAAAAAAGAGAGAAGTAAAAAGTGTCACAGGACTGTCCTGCTACAATGATGTATATGTTTATATTTCTAAATTTCTGTGTAAAAATATGTAAGTCTTTATTCATATTTTTAAATAGCTTTTAATTTTTTTCAATATTCTGTATATAGTTAAATTTTAACATATCAATACTTTTGGAACATATATGTTCCTTCTTATGCCTAACATATTTGATGTTCAGACAGATAGTGAGGTTAAACCCAACTGCATATGTTGTAGGCTAATAATAAGCTTCTTTTCTGAAGGGTTAACAATCTAAGCTTGCAGACCAAATATTAGAGAAAAAGAAGGGCTAAAAGGACAGCCAATATTTTTGCCCTAGCCTTTCAAGGTCAGTGGGGACTCAGGATATAGTAGAACCTGTGCTGTAACATCATGAAAAATTAAAGCCATGTTAATATGCTGAGCTGTGGAAGGCTCAAGTCAACAGCTTCGGATATTGCCAGTCCTGCAGATAGCCGCTATTATTTTGGAGTACCGGACTATGTTGGAATATTTTGGTGAATTCATGCACCTACAATATTTGGATGGCAATGGAATACCCATTTCTGACTAAACTGAACAAAAAAGGACATATAAATGAAGGACTATTTTGTATCTGCATATCAAAATAGTTAGGATAGATATATAGCTATTTCCTCCAATTCACTGAGAAGAAAGATTTGTACTAATAATGTTTCAACAGGATATCATGGCTGCTTCTTGGTGCTATGAATGACTACTACCAAGACAACAAAATTCAATGTATTACTTGTAACTCTGCTACAAACCTGTTTTGAAACTGTCTCACTGCAATTTTTTCTCAATGAAATTAAGAAAACAATGAAAAATTAAAGCACCTGCAAGCAACCACAGCATCCAAGGTTTCAATCCCCAGGCCTATGGTTTTGTCCCAGCCGGTGGGATGTGCTGAGACAATAGTTGAGAATGGGAATCATGGCACACTGTAATCCCAGTTCTTGGGAGGTTGTAAACAGGTAGATCACTATGACTTCCATGTAGCAGTGAGACCTCAAACATCCTGTAGACCCTACCCTAAAATACAGAAAAAAAAAACCCCAATAAACTTACAGGTCTTTAAGACTTACTATAAAACTACTGTAATCAAGTAAATAGTACCAGAACAAACACAGACTCATAAATAAATCATGTCAAGATTTTGATGCACAAATGTCCAGTCAATAGATTTTTGACAACGGTGCCAATGCCATTCAATTGTGGTAATGATAATATTTTCAACAAATGGTGTTTGAAGAACAAGATATACATTTTTTGTACCTTTAAAAATATTTACAATTCATTTTAATGAAAAAAAAATAACCATGAAACAGTTTCTAAACAGGTTATTGGCCAGTTACAATAATTAATATTTTGAGGGATGGGGAGATGCTTCAGTGGAATAAGTGCTTCCCTGGCAAGCACAAGGGCATGAATTCAATCCCTGGTTCTGCCATAAAAAAATAATCACAGATCAAAATTGGAGAAATAGAAGAGCCACAAGGCCAGCCATCATTTTGGCCCTAGCCTTTCAAGGTCAGCGAAGACTCAGGACATAGGAGAACTTGTACTGCAACATCATGAAACCCAGTTGAGCTCCAAATTTTCTGAACAAGGAGATTATGGAGCCACAAAGGAAAGAGATCGAAGTTCTATAGTGTTGCTGGGGAGAGTCACATGGAGAAAAACTTTCTCTCAAGCTCTCACAGAGAGCAAACTGGTCAAACGTTGGCTGTGACTCATCCAAATGGATGACACACACAAAGGATACACAGAATAAGATATAGGACTACAAGATAAACCCTGAGGGGACTTCACTGACCTCATAAGAAACAAAAACTACATATGTTGGTATATAGGTCTTGCTCTATCGAGGTCTTAACCATCCAGCAGAAAAGTATAAAAACGAAGTATACACCATGGGGCCATAATAATAAGTTGAGCTGTAAATGGCTATGGTCAACAATTTATTTGGATAACTCACTATTGTTGTGGAATGCTGGACTGTGTTGGCTTGTGTTGTTGAGTTCAGGCACCTAAATTAGTTGAATGACAATGGAGTGCCCATCTTTGACAGGTGTAGACAAAGGAAGGGGTATAGAAAGGAATAATCATGATGTGTGTGTACGGACAGTACAGTTGGGATAGATAACGCCATGCTTCTACATAATTCTATGAGAGGCAAGATTTGCACCAATGGTGGTTGGACAGGATATTATGTCCACTTCTAGTACTATGGACAACCACTAGGAAAATAATAAGGTAGAAAGTATTAATTATTGAATCTTTGATGTAATTCAGGTATGAAAAATAAGATATGCAAACAGCTACACTCTCTTAATTTACTGATAAGAGACATACAGTATAATAATGTCTCTAAGTATAATATCATGTATGCACCTTCTATGATACCAAAACATTATGAAAACAGTTTGCAATGTATTAATTTATCAAATCCATCTTGTCAAGGCATCTTAAAACTGTCTCATTGATATTTGTACTTCAATAGAACAAAATTTAAGAAAAGAAAATAATAATTAAATTCCACCAAGAAACTACTAGAACTGATAGGGAAATTCAGTAGCATAGCAGGTTACAAAATCAATACGCAGAAGTCAATAGCATTCCTCTATACAGATAACAAACAGACTGAAAGGGAAACTATAGAAACAATACCTTTCACAATAGCACCGCGGAAAATGAAATACCTTGGGATTTACTTAACCAAGGAAGTCAAAGATCTTTTCACAGAAAATTACAACACCCTAAGAAAAGAGATTATGGAGGATTTCAGAAAATGGAAAGATATTCCATGCTCCTGGATAGGAAGATCCAACATCGTGAAGATGGCCATACTTCCAAAATTGCTGTACAGATTTAATGCAATCCCTATCAAATTGCCACCAACATACCTCCC
>PVKA01005182.1:17500-92607 GCA_004027165.1 Ctenomys sociabilis | reverse complement strand
TTTTTTTTTTTTTTTTTTTTTTTTTTTTTTTTTTTTTTTTTTTTTTTTGTCTTTTTGAGACAGGGTCTATTTGTTCTTCAATAAAAAAGATAAATAAAAAAATACATCTCCACATGAGACTTTGCACAACTCTCAGAGTACTGGAATACTTAGAAAATTAAACAATACATTTTCAAATGTTAGCAGCTTGTGCCTGAGAAATAGGTTTTTGATCAGTATTTTCTTAAGTGTATTACCACCTGGTAAAGAAATTTAAAATTATACTTTCCCTTTCAAGCCTTTGACTATTTCTATGGACAGGTTGATTAGGAAAGACAACACTGCAAAGGCTGTGAAGGTTTTCTCCCCAACTGAGAATATCAGAAGATTCAAGATTTCAAGGTAAGCAGTCCTCCATAGCCTCAGCCCTGGAATCTTGGTCTATAACATGCTGGACCGTAATAGCTTTTGTGAAGATAATGGCTAGACTTCATCTGTCTACTCATCACACACTGTGACAGAGTAAAATCAGCGCTTCCCTGCTAATCACTGTAATAATTATAATTGACCACGTACTACTGCTGGTCTCCATGCAAAGCTATTTACATGCGCTTTTTTAAATGCTCCGAGGTGGGTATTAAAAGTCATCTGATCCAGCCTGGTGTGTATGATTTATGAATCATCTCTACAAGCCTTCCCCCCAGGGAGAGACTGACATGTAAATAGTGAACTGCAGGCTGCAGATGCAATGAGTGCGCCGCACCAGAAATCACACCACCCTGCCTGTTCTCAGATGAGGAACTATCCCCCCATCTGCCCCTGCTGCTCCCCTCAGGGCAACAGGCATTTCCAGCCCAAGAGCAGGCCAGGCTGATATCTTGAAAGAAGAGAGAAGATTTGCTGATTGTCTAGAAATAAGGAAAAATGGAGTAAATACAATATGAGAAGATAAGAATTATGGGTACATCAAGACTATGGACTAAGTTGGAGGTGGGAGGAAAGTGGAGGAGGAAAGGAGAATTGGAAGGGGGTCATTTTTATGCCTGATATAGTGCTCAGCTGTATTCTTATGTTTCAGGCAAAAAAAAATAATTTAGAGGAAAGGGCTCTACTTTCTAAAATGTTGGGCGGAAATATAATTAATGATGACTCCACTGAAGGGCAGGAGCTGTAGCTCAGTGGCAGAGCATGGCCAAAGCATACCCAAGACCCTGGGTTCAATCCCCAGCACCAACACATTAAATTATGATTCTACTGAGGTCTTTCTATGTGTCAAGCACAGTAAGTACTTTTCTGCACCTACTACCTCACTGAAACAAATTCATGAGGTGGATCTCATTTTCCTGTTATTCCAAAAAGGAAACCAAAAGTTTTAAGTCTTCCCAGTGTCACACAACTTCTTTCTCTATGAAACATTCCTGGAGTCAATCCGTGCTCCCGGAGGGCTTCCAATACTCTCATCAAAGTCATGTCAGTCAGATTCAAAAGAATATATTAATGACTGCATGCTGCACTTATTTCTCCTTAAGGCCAGAATTCCTTCCTCCCTTCCTTCCATCTCTCTCTTTTTCTCTTCCTGCCCCCATCTTTCTAATTATATTGCTGCCTGTAAAGCACTCAGATTAGTTAATGTAAGTCCAATTCTATACAAATGAAAGTATAAGGCCTCTAAACATAATTAATGTTCAAAGGTATAACACATAGGTGTATGTCATTCGCTGCTCTTGGTGCTGACTGACTCGGTGGCCAGGGGAGTTCCACACGTAAGGCTCATTTTTCAGGGCAATTGTAACCTAGTACTTCATATTGTTCCTGTGTGAAATGGGGTACAGACCAGGGAGCACCACACTCCTGTAAAGCAGTTGCACAAAGGAGCTTTAGTGTCTTAAATGATCACATGACGTAGATAATTAAATAAAATGAGGCTTGGTATCTAAATCTAGGGCTGTGATTGAAAAACTTTATATGACTTTAAACTGCTTGTTTTGTACAGAGCCTGAAAAAATGTAGCAAACAATAAAACATAATGATCATGACTATTTCCCCCTTATCAATTCAATGAGATAACAGGCTTTTAAAAATAAATACAATTGAGATTCGGCTCAGAGCAGCAAAGCAAGGATTTAATGCAAAGAGCTTGCCCCACCCCATGGAGCCCATTCTGTTTCCAACATTAGTGCCTTCCTCACAGATTGGCGCTAAAAGTTACATGGAACAGTGCAGGTAAGGGGTTTACCATGGAATGTATCGAGGAGTGCTTGCTCAACACAGAGGTATTGCATGCTTCGTAGATGCCACACACTGTTCTTGGCACAGAATAACCAGCAGTGAAGAAGTAAAATAAAGTATATGTATTTGGCTCATAAAACTAACATGTCAATAAGGAGAAACACGTGTAATAACTATGACATACAGATCAGCACATATTAGCATATTGCCATATATTAACATATTGAAATGTAATCATGAGGATTTCTTGAAGTTCAAATCCACAATCATGCAACCCCATAATAGTAAAAATGTAAACCTAATGCCTATGGAAAGGAGACCAGTTTATAAAGTATGCACAGTCCACACATAAGCCAGGCATGGTTTCCAGACCATACACCTGTACTCTGATAATTCTGGGAGGCTGGCGACAGGGTGGATTGAAAGTTTGAGCTCTGCCTGGGCAGTTTACCAGTTCAGTTTAGTGATAACTTGTCTCCTAATTTTATATATATATATATATATATATATATATATATATATATATATATATATATATATATATTTAAGAGAAGGATTTATGCACAATGCTCTGGGTTCAATTTCTAGTACCACTTAAATAAAAAGGTACATAGGAGATGCTCCAGCTAGCTGTACTTCAGAACTTATCATTTACTCAAAAGAACAAAATGATACAGCATGAAGTATGACATTCATATAGAAATATTACATATACATATATATGTAAAAACATTTAGAAAAATATGTAGGATGAATGGTTGAGTACCAATGGAGGACAAAAAGGACTTCAGTGCCTCTTCTCTGAGCCTCACCACCCAGAGCAGCTCCAACCCTCTGCTTCCCCCTCCAGGGAGTCTGCTGCTAACCTCACACAGCTTCCTGGACACCGTCTCACATGCCCGCTACCTCCTTCTGTAGAATATGCACCAGCATAACAAGCACACTGAAAGGGAAACAATAGAAACAATACCTTTTACAATAGCACTGCGGAAAATGAAATACCTTGGGATTCACTTAACCAAGGATGTCAAAGATCTTTTCACAGAAAATTACAACACCCTAAGAAAAGAGATTATAGAAGATTTCAGAAAATGGAAAGATATTCCATGCTCCTGGATAGGAAGAACCAACATCGTGAAAATGGCCATACTCCCAAAATTGCTGTACAGATTTAATGCAATCCCTATCAAACTGCCACCAACAAACCTCCCAGACATAGAGAAATCAATCCTAAAATTTATTTGGAACCACAAGCGACCTAGAATAGCAAAGGCAATCTTGGCTAATAAAGACAAGGCAGGAGGCATCACAATTCCTGATTTGAAATTATACTACAAAGCCACTATGATAAAATCAACATGGTATTGGCAACAAAATAGACCTGAGGATCAGTGGAATAGTTCAGAAGATGCAGAAGCATCTACAAAAACACTCAGCCATCTTATCTTTGACAAAGGGGCCACACAAGCTCACTGGGAGAAAGATAGCCTCTTTAACAAATGGTGCTGGAAAACATGGCTTTCTACATGCCAAAAACTAAAACTTGACCCAGCTCTATCACCATGCACTAAGTTAAAGTCAAAATGGATTAAAGATCTAAGCATTAAAACAGAAACACTCAATTTCCTGGAAGAGAAAGTAGGAGGAACTCTTGAAGACATAGGGGTAGGTAAATAGTTCATGAGCAAACATATATTCGCATGGGAAGCTCTTGAAAGAATCAACAACTGGGATCAACTCTTCTTAAGGAGCTTCTGCATGTCAAAAGAAATTGTCAACAGTGAAAAGACAACCCACAAACTTTGAAAAAATCCTAACTAATAAGCAATCAGACAGAGGTCTACTGTCTAGAATATATAAAGAACTAAGATATAACAGGGCCCTCAAATTTAAAGATCCAATTCAAAAATGGGCATCTGAGATGAATACACACTTCTCAGAGGACAAAATTAAAGAAGCGAATAAATATATGAAAAAATGCTCCACATCGCTAGCCATTCGTGAAATGCAAATAAAAACAGCACTGAGATACCATCTCACTCCAGAAAGAATGGCTATCATAAGGAAATCAACCAACAACAGATGTTGGAGAGGTTGTGGAGAAAAGGGAACACTTCTCCACTGCTGGTGGGAATGTAGACTGGTACAACCATTGTGGAGGTCAGTGTGGAGACTCCTCAAAACAGTAGGACTAGAAATCCCATTCAAGCCAGCTATCCCCCTACTGGGAATTTTCCCAGAGAATCTGAAAACATTGTATCATAGTGATATATGTGTACCTATGTTTATAGCAGCACAATGTGTGATAGCAAAATCTTGGAAACAGCCAAGATGTCCATCACATGAGGAATGGTTGAATAAGATGTGATATTTCTATATAATGGAGTATTACTCAGCTATTAAGAATGATAAGTTTGAAGCATTTATACTGAAGTAGATGCCACTTGAACATATACTCCTAAGTGAAATAAACCAGACACACATGTGTAAATATCATATAATCTCCCTAGTATTACAAGCGAAAAGCAGAAATGCAAAAGGAAACGTACAACAACTAAAATCAATTGAGTCAGATAAGGCAAAGTGAATAGCATATGCTGCAGGATACTAATCATCTTTTCTTCTGGATGGTTAACAACCTAAGTTCACAACTCAGAGTTGGAGAAATAGAAGAGCCACAAGGCCAGCCCACATTTTGGCTCTAGCCTTTCAAGGTCAGCGAAGACTCAGGACATAGGAGAACCTGTACTGCAACATCATGAAACTCAGTTGAGCTCCAAATGTTCTGAACAAGGAGATTATGGAGCCACAGAGGAAAGAGATCGAAGTTCTGTAGTGTGCCTGGGGAGAGTCACATGGAGAGAAAACTTTCTCTCAGGCTCTCACAGAGAGCAAACTGGTCAAGCATTGGCCGTGACTCATCCACATGGATGACACAGACAAAGGATCTACAGAATAATGTACAGGACTACAAGATAAACCCTGAGGTGACTTCACTGACTGTGGAGGGCACCATAATCCGGAAGCCTTCCTTTACATTCCTTTTATGGATATAAGTTACACTTCCTGTTAATTGCTGCATTATGGCTTCCTGCCTTTGTTCTTTTAATTAGACTTCCTGTGACAAGCTCCTTTGGTTGATCACATGAATGTTATTAGCCTATAGTATTACCCTAATATATCTACCTCATTGATGACGTTGACTTCCCTCCCCTCTGCTATATAAGCTACCTCACTTCCTTGAATAAACGAGACTTGATCAGAATCCTGTCTTGTCTCCATTTCTCGCGTCCCTGTTCCATGTCTTTGTCAGTCCCCTCTCCTCCCCCAGGCGACCTGCATTGACTGACCCGCTGGTCGGGTCAACTGACCACATAAGAAATATAAAGTTCACGTGTTGGTATATAAGTCTTGCTCTATCTAGGTCTTAACCATCCAGCAGAAGAGTATAAAAATGAAGTATACATCGCGGGGCCATAATATTAAGCTGAGCTGTAAATGGCTATGGTCGACAACTTCTTCGGATAATTCACTATTGTTGTGGAATGCTCGACTGTATTGGATTGTGGTGTCGAGTTCAAGCACCTAAGTTAGTTGAATGACAATGGAGTGCCCACTTTTGACAGGTGTAGACAAAGGAAGGAGTATAGAAAGAAGAAATCATGATGTGTGTGTGTATACACAGTACAGTTGGGATAGATAACTCTGTGCTTCTACATAATCCTATGAGAGGCAAGATTTGCACTAATGGTGGTTGGACAGGATATTATGCCGGCTTCTAGTCCTATGGTCATCCAGTAGGAAAATAATTATTGAATTTTTGATATAATTCATGTATAAAAAATAAGTAAACAGCTACACTCTTTATTTACTGATAAGAGACATCTGCTATAATAATGTCTGTAAGTATAATAGCATGTATGCACCTTGTACGATACCATAACAGTATGAAAACAGTTTGCAATGTATTAATTTATCGAATCTGTCTTGTTAAGGTGTCTTAAAACTGTCTGATTGATATTTGTACTCCAATAAAATAAAAATAAATAAATAAATAAATAAATAAATATTTCTTCCCAGCCTGGAAAAAAAAAGAATATGCACCAGTGTGCAGTACTGCAATGTGTCACGTATTTGGAGGATGCGTTTCTGACACTGGTGAAAACCCAAGGTTGTTCCATTTTCCGTACTGCCTCTGCAGCCTCCTTGGAAGTTAGGGGTGACTGGGATTCCACCTTGGCCCCTTTTATACTCTTCCTCACTTGCCATCTTCTTGTCTCCTTCAGTTGTTTTCAGATCCATTAATCCGATTAACGACTCCTGCCAGTGTGCTAGCAGATGCAATGGCTTATATTTAAAAATTCTCTCATTACCCAGATATGCAAATTTTATTTTCAAGAAGTTAAGAAAAGCACAAGAACTGTGTGAAACTGTGTCCAAAAAAAAACACTGGCACCCCCCAAGCCACCACATAAGCAGCCTGTTATTAAATGATGCATATTAGTTTTTCCACCTTCTCCCTTATGCAGAGCAAATGTTACTGCTATTATTAACCTTCTCACTTCCTCCACTGGACACAGATTGGGAAAAGCTATTAATGTTTCCTTCTTGTCACTTAGCTCCTGCTGTCACCATGAAGACACTTCGGTGAACCCTATTTTGTTGAAAAAGCTGAGGAGTTTTCTTTTTCTCTGTTCCAAATCACCTCCTCCGTCCTCATTACAAGTTTACGAAGTTCTGAAGTATGCCACAGCTCAGCCTGGGTTCTCAATTCTACTTCAATGTCGATACTACCCTCCTTTCTTTTTAGGAGAGAACAACCGTCTCCACATCTTGGAGTAACTTCTCCAAATTGCCATAAAACTGGGATTTCGCCCACATGGTCTCCTTTCAGGCTCTGCATTCATGGGCCAAACTCTGAGCCTTGTCTTGAACGAGAGTTTCTCCTGTAGAGTTATTCCCCTAAATCCATCTCAGAAAGGGGCTGTTGTTTCCTTTCTGCTCCTGGCCCTGCGAGGGCTTCAGGGGGGATCACTGGATGCTAGAACTGGACAGAGGCTCACTGGGTGTACGACGTCCACGCCTTCCGAGAGGAGGATCTGCAGGGAGCAGGCTGTGCATAGCATGTGTGGCACATGCCCTTGAGCCTCTGCTTCCTTTTTGTGTTTGTTTATGTGTTTTTTAAATCATCCAACAAGAGGCTCCTTCGTGACTTGGGGCCTTCACAGCCCCTTTCCCTAGGCCAAGACCTCTTTTCCTTAGAGTCTAGTACCTCAGCTCAAGGAAGCTGCTCTGGGGTGAGCTGTATTCCCTCAAAGGTCTGTTCTAGTCACAGCTCTCAGCACTTACAGATCACCTTGTTTGGAGTTAAGGTTTTGATGATATAGTCAAGATAAGAGGACATCACATAATGACCTGTGGTCTTGTAAGAAGAGGAAATTTTAGACACAAAGACACAGATACACACAAGGGTCAGATAGACACACAAAGGAGGAGGACATGTAAAGACAAAGGCAGAGATTGGAATGAAATTTCTTAGAAGCCAAGGAACAAACACTTTTTAGGAAGAACCAGCCCTCCTGACACCTATTTCAGACTCTTGGCTAGCAAAAATCTCAGGACTGTAAGAGAATACATCTGTTATTTGAAGGTACACCATTTATGGTAATTTATTTTGATAGCCTTAGGAAAGTAATAAAGAAGTCTTCCTGGGTTTTCTAGATCCACTAATTTATTCAAAGGGATTTTTTCATAGCATCAGCTATGTATCATAGGTTGTGATTACGTGTTCTGTATTTTAATCAATCTTCTCCCTCACCCACACACTAAAACAGAAACCCTGTGAAGGAAGGCACAGTGCTGGGACAGCAATTAACATTAAAGCAGTGCTGTCATCAATACATATTTTTTATTAGTAGTACCTATTTGCAACACATAATGAGTACAGTGCTGTGGGGAGTTGGTACATGTTTTTTATATTCAGGATAGAGTGAATGCAAGAGCTGAGTTCTAAGGAGAGAGCATAGTGCTTCTAATCTCTCACCCACTTTAGCTGGGTCAGATTCAGAACATTTATTCCTTTAAAAGCCTATGAGTAATGATAGCATTTATAAAACAGTTCACAATATCAGAGAGAACTGTCAACAGTGACACTGCAGATGAATACTCTAAATTGTGAAATGCAAACATAAATCATTTCTCTAAGTTGGAGAAGCTGGATGCCTTTCAATCTTTTTATTACTAAATAGCACAAGAATTATTTGTGCCATTAATTTTGTATGCAACCTAAAATTATAGATATTTTTAAATTTGATGCAAGCAGTAAAATGCTGGTTCTTTCTATCTTTAGCTATGTATTCGTTTTAAAGTTATCCATCATCAAATGATGTTCTATTATAATTAAGGACAACAGTGAGAACCCAGATGTAAAGACCTGCTCCCCCAGTTACTACCTGTGCTACCTTGGACATAGTTTTAAATTTTCTTCTGCTAATCTTATACATTTTTGTCTCAGAGGAGTTCTTTGTAGCTACTAAACTAATGCATACAAATATATGCAGAGGCAACTGGCCCATAGTGAATCTCAACACATTTTAGTCATTACTTTGAATATCAGATATCTGACACTTAACAGATTACAATGAAGTTTGGGACGTAATCTTAATCTACCTATGTGGTTTTTTTTTTGTTTTTTTTGTTTTTTTTGGTGGAACTAGGGATTGAACTCAGGCCCTTGTGCTTCTCAGGCAAGCACTTTTTCTACTGAGCCATCTCCCCAGCACCCATCTATATCTTAAACACAATTTATAATTAAGCTTTTTCAACTTTAAGAATTAAAAAATAGTGAAGAACTTAAGGATTTTTTTTTGTTCAGGGTCTCATTACACAGCCCACACTCATAATGATCCTCCTGATTTCTGCCTCCCTAGTGCTGGGATTACAGGCATGCGCCACCATGCCCGACTTAGTGAAGAACTTAGGCAGGTGAGTGATGTGTGGGGTAAAGAACTAGATTTTGAAAACACATTTTTTTGTACAAAAACAGTGAAAGCTTAATTAATCTTTTTGTTTTGTCAACAGGATAAATGGATGAAATTAAATGTCAATTTAAATAATCCTCTATAATTAAAGTCTCTACTTTCATTATTATAAAGATATTGATTTATTTTTATGATAATTTTTAAGTTCAAGTTATTGCACTTTAGCTCCAGTCCTGTCAAGCCAAAATTTGAAAGGTTTGTTAAAAACTCAGGGGTGAACGGAATAGATTCATTACTCATAATTACAGTAATTTCAATTTCTGATCAGACATGTCAGATTTTAGAAAATTAAATCCATGAAACATCTCCTTGGCATTCACCCTTTCTCAGAGAAATACTTTCTTGCAACAATGTTGTAAACAATTGTTTATTGAAGAAGTTTAAAGTCAATTAATGCATTTCAATTGTTAGAATAACCAAGCCAGAGGTGTCAAGTGCAGCCTCTTTCATTCAGGCCAAGAGAAAAGGTGAACTCCTTCTGGAAATCACTGCTGTCTTCCCTGGAGAATTCCCAGTTAGTAAAATTTCTGTGAATGTTTCATTTTGGCTAGAGAGAATGAAGCTCATTTTACAACTTGAGCTCATTTTGGGCAGCTCCCATCTTATCTTCGCAGTTAATTGGGGGTCATGTCCTATCAGGACAATGACGACAGGACCAAGGCTCCCGGAGGGCCAGCCACACTGCCAGCAGTCATTATGCCAGGCCTGGGCTTTCTGAGCACTAGGGGTGGCTCGCAGGAAAATGAGCCCTGCCACAGGATTCCTACAGATCCTGTCATTGTCTCCCAAAACCGATAGGCCGTGCTTGTCAGGGCTTCCTGGCTCCTCCTCCCGCCTGCCTTGTGGCTGACAGTTTCCATCTGCAGCCTTCACAGCTGATGTGTCATTTGGTGTCTCTCTCATGTCTCCCTGAATGCGCCTTCATATCACTCCTCTGAAACCATACCTTTCTTCCATGTTTTTTGACCTAATTTTTTTTTTTTTTTTTTTTTTGCGGGGGGAACTGGGGATTGAATTCAGGCCCTTGTGCTTGACAGGCAAGTGCTTATTCTACTGAGCTATCTCCCTGGCCCCTTCCTCAATATTGTTGAGTGAGTCTTCTTTGCTCTTGAAGAGTCAGATTTTATCTTTGGGCATTAAATAGTAAAAATGGAAATAAATTTAAAATGAGAAATAAATAACTATAAACTTTTTTTCGGGCATAGAAATCAAATCTTGTCTCTTTTTTTTTTTTTTTTAACAAAAATAGATTCAACATTTATCAAATTGTGACAAACTGTGTTTAAGGTCCTACACTGAAATCTGTGGAGCAGCAAATAATAAAGGAAATGTAAGCCAGCCAATTTTTTTTTTTTTACTCTGTTTGGTACAGGGTCTCACTACACAGCTTGGAGTCACAGTGATCCTCCTGATGATTACAGGTGTGCGACAGCACCCCAGAACTCGGTGCATCCAGAGCACCCAGGGGCCAGGTCCTGCTGGCCTATGCTGCCAGAGATCAAACCCTGGTCCCTGCACTTGCCTAAGCAGGCGCTTAGTATGCTGGGCTCTCTCGACAGCCCAATCCAGGGTTTTATATCCAAACTCTTTTTGAAGCAAAACCAGGAGTATTTTCTTCTATCATTAATGATCAAACTAAAACATGGTAAACATTAATAGTCAGGCCTTTCCTGGAAAGATTCTTGTACTTTCTTGTACTTAAGTAGGCAGTTTATAGATAGCTGCCAGTGATACAAGCAAATTAAGTGCTGCTCTTTAATGATAGAGACCACTATGAAGTGGCTTTGAGCAGGACCTAATGTTGACCAACTGGAGCTTCAAGTTTACCTGTGATTTATCTGAGCCTTCAGTCCTTGCATAGTGATGGGCAGCCTCATTATTAAGTGAACCTCTAGAACTCACTGGTCCCCAATGAGGCCTGTGTTGGCCTGTGAACCTGTGAAGCCTCAAAGGACAGGATGAGGCCACAGCTGAGGACATTTGGCTCCAGCCCCAAGTCACTAAAGGGAGACTGCAGCTGCAGCGTCCGCACTCCTGCAGTAAGAACAACCTGAAGATAAGGCAGTTCTCCTGACTGACGCAATTTGCTACTTATAAAAATATTTCCCTAGGTCCTGCTAGATTCCTGTATTTGTTTTCAGTATCTTCCTCCTTTGTTTAAAAATCAAATAAATAAGGGGCACCCCGAAAAGTTCTTGGTCAGAACCTAGAGAATCTCAATAGCTGTGAATGCAGTTTTGAACCTCCTGGAGCCCTAAAATCTTACCACTTGTCTTATTTATTTAAGTCTTAGCATTTACTCATTTGGGAGATTGAAGGCCTCGTCACTGTTCAATAACTACGGATATTTATTAATTCAATACTTCAGCATCATCTCAAATAAAGAAAAGCCCATGTAACAGTTCAGAAGCTAAAACAGAAAAGCAAAATGTCACCTTATTGCCTAGCTTCCTTCCACGCCCTCCTCACAAGGTGGAAGACCGGAGACTGCAAGCTTTCTTTTCTGAGGCTCAAGATAGGCTAAATTTAGGAGGAACAATGGATGAGTTGTTTCTCTTAGTCCACAACTTGGCCACATGAGCTCTTTCATTTCTTGTTTATAGATCCAGAGGCATAGGCCTCCATCTTTGGGCATTACTGAGGGAAATGGCATTCCTTCAGCTGTAGTGTCTTTATCCTGTGCCTGGTGCTCCTTCTGGCTTTTGGGCACAGAAATGCGTCTTTTATGACTCTTTTCTTTGTTTCTTGCTATAAAAATGGAATGTGTGTGTGTGTGAGAGAAAGAGAGAGAGAGAGAGAGAGAAAGACAGAGACAGAGACAGAGAGAGAAGACAGAAAGAGACAAAGACAAAGAGAGACAGAGATAGATACAGAGACAAGAAACAGAGAGGGAGGGAGGGAGAAAGTGAGAGAGATGTGGAGATACACACACACACACACACACACACACACACACACACACAGATAAAACACTAAATCCTAAACTACAGCATGTTTGAGCTGATGGCAAGGGAAATCTGAAGAAAATAAAGCTTGAACAACAGTTCAGATCAATGAAGGCTTATAGTAAGCTGTCGAGTATGCTGATGGTTTGAGTGGGTACATGACAGGCACAGAGCGGTAGGCTAGGAAGTCAAGTGAGGCACAACATAAAAGTACTGCAATTATCAAGCAGGATAGAATCAGGCTCAGCTCAGAGTAGAAATGAAAGAAAACAGATCTTCAGGGCAAGACACAATCATTGACAGGTATGGCCTGGATAGTTTTTCTATTAGTTAAATCCAATCATGGAGGGAATTTTAATTTTATTTTGTTTTATTATTTTTTAATGTATGTTTAGTACAGGAGCTACCTAGTCTTGCTACCCAGATCAGACTCATAGTGATCTTCCTGTTTTTAGCCTCCTAAATTCTGGGATTATAGGCACTCACCACCACACCTAGTGTCAGTTGCCATCTCAGTGTGCCCTAGGAGCAGGGTCCCACCATATATTGGGGATTGAATCCTGGTCCCTGTGCCTGTCTGGGCTGGAACTTTAGTCTGCTGTGCCATTTGGCCAGTCCCAGAGGGAATATTTAAATGAGAGTAAAACCATGGAAAGGAGGTAGGCAGAGAGAGGAGGTAGGCAGAGAGGCAGCTGGGGTGGGTCTAAGACCCATGACTCAAGGAAGAAAAAGAAATTAAAAAGAGTTTATTCTTCACCCATACAATGAAAGAGTTTTTGTGAGTATTCTACTTGCTTGAAAATAATCTACATTTTCTTAATTAACAGTAATTCCAAAAGCCACTCATAGAATTAAAATAGGACTCCAGAAACATAAACAAAACCACAGATGGCTTTTTCCTAGGATATCTGCCAAAATGTGAGGATTGTTGTGCTGTGGGGACAGGCAACAAATGCTAGGTTTCTTTGGCAGGAGTTACTTTTTATGAGAAGCCTGAATAAGACTAGGTTCTAAAAGAAGTAAAAATCAATCTGCTGGTCCAGAACACCAATTCAAAAGAAATATTTAAATTCGCTCATGGGAGGATGGGATAACACTGTTTCCTGAGGTGAAGCCACAGGTCATCCCTAATGGCACACCAATAGTGTGACCTACAGAAATGATGTTTATCTTAAACATATTCTGGTGGAAGGACTGGAGTTTGCATTGAACAGAGAGACATATTCCAAAGCACCTTTTAGAAACACTTCCTCTACACAGACCTCAAATATTTCTTCCAGATAAAGTTCTAAGACACAAAGGTTCATTGAAGGGAGAAGATTATATTCAGAAAGATTCAAATATGGAAGATGTTAAAATAAATTTATATTAAAAATATAAAAATTTTAAAAGTATACAAAGGGTAAAAGTATTTATTGGTGACCCTTGTAGGATATGCCAAAAAAGTATTTCTTAAAGAACTGTAGGATCAAAATACTACGTGAGGACCCAGTGTCAAGGAAAAAGTCCCAAAGTGAAAGAAAGAAGATGAAGAGAAGGAATATTATTCTGAGCAAGAAAGAAGATATATTGTGATTATAATAAAGCTCAGAGCTGAAAACAGAAGAACACTTAGCCACTGCTCTCATTCATTACTGACTGCTAGAGGTAGAATATTTTAAGATTAAGAGACTGTCAAGAACTGGCAAGATAGCTCAGCAGACTAAGCACCTGCTTAGGTAAGCACAGGGACTGGGGTTCGATCCCCAGGACGTCATGCTGCACCGGCCCTGTAATACCAGCAATGGGGAGGCTGAAAACAGGAGGATCACTACGAGTCCAAGCTGCAGCCGTACCCTGTACCAAATACATTAAAAAAGAGAGAGATAAAGAGACAAGTTCTTCGTCTTATCTTCATAGTGCAAACAAGATAAGTGGCAGCTTCTGCTTGAAAAGTAAGGAAGCAGTCCTGTTAGCACAAGTTCACTTTCCGTCATACTGAGAGTGAAAATGCAGTGGTCTGAACGCTTGTATCCCTGCCTCTCACCAAATTCATGCACTGAGCCCTGAGACCAAGATGATGACACTAAGAGGTGCAGGGCCTTTGGGAAGTGAGTAGGTCGTGAGTGCTGCACACACACAAACATCATCAGTGCCCTATGCCACTGAGGGGCTGAAAACTTGAGGAAGTTTTCTGATGCTTTCCTCATGTGAAAGTGCAAGAAGAGGATACAGTATAAAGAGAATAGGTCCTGACCAGACACCAAATGTGCTGTGAACAATAAACTATGTGTTTACACATCACCCAGTCAAAGGCAATTTGTTATAGCATCTGAATGGACTAAGATACTCCCAATGACAGCTTCCTGTGAGATCACTTACTCTTTCTTCTGACATCAGAACCTCTTTTGAGGAACAAGCTCTAAACTCTTTTCAGTCTGCATGACTTTAACACTCAAGTGCTTTTTCTCCTTCCTCTCTTCTACTCACTTGGCCTAAAGATCAGCACACTATAACCCAGAGCAACTGATTCTAGGATAGACACAATGTTTTCCTAGTGAAACTCAGTTTCAGAACTCGGTGGAACTGCCTTGCCAGATTTGTGGGGACATTGCTTGAGATTTACTAGTGGCTATTTTTACAAACACTGAAGAACTAACACAGAGAGAATAGCAGAAGCTGAGAGAGGGAGACACAGGGCGCAGGGCAAAACCTGATTAATGGAATGCTTCAATACAGCTCTGTCTGGGCACTCAAGGAGCACGCCACACTTTCTGGTCACAGATAATGCGTTACTGTTCCTGCTGAGTCAGCCTGAGGAATATTTGCATGGTTTTCGAAACAAATACTCTTGAAGTCTTGTGATAATTTGAAAATAATAGAATTTATTTGCATCTGAGGATTCTCAAGACTGTTTTTTACCAGTCCTGGGGCTGGTGAGATAGCTCAGTGGACTAAGCGCCTCCTTAGGCAAGCACAGGGACCAGGCTTGACCTCAGGCACCACAGGCCAAGCTAACCCTGCCCCTAGGCATGCAGAGTTGACCACTGAGACTAGGAGTGCTTGTGCAAACCTGTAATCCCAGCACTGAGGGGCTGAAAACAGGAGGATCACTACAAGTCCCAGCTACATAGTGAGACCCTGTACCATGCATAAAAAACAAACAATAACAAGAAACAGTCCTAGAATGTCAAAGCAGTAAGATTTGAAACCTCAGAGATAAAGAAGATGCCCAGCAAAGTGCTTGTTGCTTCAAGTCCCACAGTGCATTAATGGTGGCTCAGCACTGAAATCCAACTCTTCTATACGATTCTTCTCCAAAAATGGACAGTGTTGCATTTTGATTTTCTCTTCCTGCTTTTCACTACTGGATACTTTGTTGTTAGGGAAGTCCGAGGAGTCGCCAACACTAGACTTAACCAATATAAGAGGAAAGCCCACCAGAGAGGAATGAGACTAAATTAGCCATTGATAATGGGTTTCTTCATGGCCTCTCTTGGATGATCATGTAGCACAGTCATTACTCAACAGTGAAGTCTGGCACAGGGTCCACTTCCTTGACTTCCAAATGACTTTGGCTAGCAAAAGTCATTTGTGCTTGATACTGTTGATTATTCAAGTCTGCAGAAAGGACATGGGATACTGACTGAAAACTTCACCACAGAGATAGATTTTGTGTGGTTGTGAAGCCTGTCAGAATTCCACAGAAGCTGTGTTTGTTTGATCACTATTCCAAAGAATACATCATTTAGTGGCTAGATCCAAGGAAAGATAATAGTACTAGCAAAATAGCAGAGAGTGAGAACGACAAGATATAGGCAAACATCTGCACACAAATCAGGCAGGATAATTTTATTGCACCATCTTCCATACCTGGGATGCCTGAGTGAAATCTCTTTGGAATACACTCACTGATGCTGTGAGGGAAGACTGTTTGCTCTTAACGATAATTGTCCCCTGATTTCCTGGTTCTGTAGAACGTGTCTTGCATTCATAAGCCTATTATGAATATATGAAAATTATACTGATCAAGCTGAGTTCCAGCCAAAATTTCTACCACTTATCTTCATAACTTAACCAGTGGGTCGCAGCAGGTGGGAAAGGAAATCAAAAGCTACTACACTCCGAGTGAGTGAAAGGTAAATGTGTCAAGCCAAAGATATATTTGAAGACCTGTGTTGGCAAAGTGCTTGCACTGTGTTGGGCTTTGTGGTCCAGATCTGCAAAGTGAGAAAACTGGACTAAGTAAGATCTAAGGCTAATCCTAGAGTGGTATTTCTCTGACCTTTTATGCTGAGGACAGTGTGGGTGGGAGGCTGGAAATTCATTTTGGTACAGAGTGTTGAAAAGACAGAGGCTTCACATCATGTGTAATTAAGGGCTTGCGACTTAAAGTATAACTGCAAGCCAGGCATGGAGGCACACATCTGTAAGCTCAGCACTGGAGAGGTTGAAGCAAGGTCTGCTAACTCCCTCCTGAGAACCGGTCTCAAAAACTAGAAGGAAAATAAAATAAAATACAAGCTGTATATTTTACAGAGATAAAAATATGGTTTAAATGGGTGGTTTTGATAGAGAGGAAACACTTTTGCATTGTAGTAGGAAGGCAAAGCGGCATAAACATTTTGCACAGTACTCTGGCAACATACCTAACAATTAGAAAAGCATATGTCATTTGACTTAGACAGCATCCCATAGGTATTTTTCCACATGGTGAAAAGATTGTTTTATAACACTTGGAGACCTGATAACTGTAGCGGTTATTTTTTTCCTGGTTGCACACAATAGAAACAACCTCTCACCACTTGTAGTAGAACACATCTGCAATGGAATATGATGTAACTATGAAAAACCAGAAGTTACATTTGACAAGAAGATCTGAAACATGTTACTAAGAAAGCACAAAAGTATATAAATACCATATTTTCTTTATTCCTTCGCCTGTTGATGGATATATAGACCACTTCTAAGATTTAGCTATTATGAATTTACTGTTATAAATTTTGGGTATACATGTGACCTTTGGAAGTAATTGTGCTTGGTTAATTGACTAAAGAGAAGGTCAGAAGACATGGTATCTTTCTCTACCTCCCTGGCGACTCTGTGTTAGCGATAGGTATAAGAGCAGAAATACTGTTCAGTCAATACTGCATGGGGAAAATTGGGCCTCTGGCTGAGATAGCCTATTAATGCTTCTCTCTCTGTCTTATCCTTCTTCCTACCATTGTTCTCCCTCAGAATGTTAGCACCGTCTATCCTAGTTACTCACGCCTCCTTACTCTCCACACTCGTGCTAATCTGGTGTAATGAGTACCTCTGTTTCTATAGACAATAAAAAATCAACTGATACTACTACATTGCTCAATACCTACCATGCGCCATGCAACAGGAATAGAATTTTTTGTGAGTTCTGACACTCAGGCTAAAAACGATCACCTCTGAAAATACCTCCATGTGTCAAATGATAAAACTCAGATTCAGAGAAATCAAATAATTTGTGCACAGGATACAGGTCAGTGAGGAGTTGAAATCTGAGATTGATTTTTTTTTTTCTGTTGCCAGAATATGTGTCAACCCGTGTGTTGCTTTTAAGATTTCTTTCTGGGTATGTGAAACATTCTCCTATAGACAGTTACATACATATTGATTAATTAATCCTACATATCAGTGCTGTGTGAAGTCCTCAGCAAATACAGCCAAACTGTTGATTCCCAGAAAGGACAGAAACAAACACACCCAGTAATACCACAATTCTATATCAGCTATGCATCCAGTATTAATAAACACAGTGTTCTGAAAAGTAGGCCTTTTCTGGAAAAGTGGGCAGTTTTATTAAGCAGGCATGCTAGCTTAATATTACTCAATTAATTTGCCTTTATATCAACTCATTCTTTCCCATTGAAGTCTATTTGGGGCTTAACTGAAGAACACATCTATAAATTCAAGCTTATAGTGTATTCAGAGCACTTACTTAGTATGTGATATAAGAAAGAACATTGCTACGGAACAAATCCATCTGTGTCCTATGGAATGTCACACATCGGAGAACAGTGGGTTAACATCCAACTGTACATGAGTGGCAGGGTTTCCTTCCAGGACCCCTACTCTTGCTCAATTCTGTGATGCTACTGATCACAGAAATCTAGTAAACAGCTGCCAGAGCACCCCAAGCCCTAGTGCATCCTCCCTGGTGAAGGATCCTGCTCCACACATGCATTTTTCCATCATCTACCCACTTTTCAAACTGTTTGAATAGATGTGCTATATCACAGTAGGTCGTGATACAAATTTTTACTAAGTTCATGAGAGATATGCAAGTCAGGTCAGCAACAATAAGTCTTCTTAGCAAAAACTGGTTGGGCAGGCTGTTAGAAGGCGCCACAACCTGAAGCAAATGCTTCTGCTAAGAGAGAACTTGGGCTGCTGGATGTGAACTATGTTAGTGAGCACAGAGAAAGCAAGCTATGAATCTGCAGATGGTGTCTCAGAACATCCTAAGATTACAAATCATAGAGAAGTGTGTTTCAAGTTTGTGATGTATACTCTTAAGTAAATATTTGCATATTTTCTAAGAAAATCCTTAAGAGACATTCATGAAAATGTGTACTATTGAATCAGATAGTCTGAAAAGAGTTTACACATGTAGATGCATACAATTAAATTCCATAAACCTAGCATCCAAGTAAAGCCGGAAGGATAATGTCAGCTGGACAGTAAGAAAACAAAACAAAACAAAAAAATTAGAAGGAAATAAAATTAAGAAGAGACATGAACCAGAGGAGGATTCAAGTTTTCCTCAGCACTAGGTTTCAAGGAGTAACTCACAAGTCTTTGAGAGAATCAGTGCTTCTGAATGTCTCCCAAGGAGCTTCTTAAAATTGCAGAAGAGAGGCTTCACCCATGTAACTTCTGAACCGAAAGGTTCATAGGAGGCCTGGGAACCTTGGCTCTTATCCAAGTCCTGGGCACTCCCTGTGCACATCTGATTTCACTGTGCTGACAATTAGTTCCTAGTCATGCAGGAGCAGTAATGGTCGCCAACACGTAGGCCTTAACTAGGATTAGTTTACTAATCAACAATAACATAAATAGCTCTTTAAATTTATTCCTTCTTCACACTATTAACTTCTGTTTTACTTATTCCAACTTGAACTTTTCCTTCAAACGTAAATATTTCTGAAATTGATGTGTGTCTTAAAACTGATGGTATTTTCTCAAAAAATGTGTAACTCAATGTTACAAAATATAATGAATTCTTACTCAGAGAAATGCCCCTTCTGAGAGACAAGTGGAGGACCATTTTGTATCTGTGTATACAAAATAGTTAGGATAGATGTACAGCTGCTTTCTCTTAATTCAGTGAGAAGAAAGATTTCTATTAATAGTGTTTGGACAGGATATCATGTCTTCATCTTGTACTATGAATAACTGCTACGGAGACAACAATATGCAATGTATTAATTATTGTAACTGTCCTACTAACCTGTTTTGAAACTGTTTCATTGCCATTTGCTAGAGAGAGTGACCTCAGAGGCCCAGAGTAGAGGCCACTGGCAGTGCCGCGAGTTCTTAGGCTTGGTCTGTGGGTCCGTGGACAGCCCCGTGGAGCCAATTGGGCTCTCTGTGCAGCTGGGCAGCTTCTCACGTGTAGTGAAGAAGCTGCCATCTGTGCCTCAATGACACATTTTATTTTCTGGTGAAAATCATTCCTCAGATTTAATCAATGGTTAGAGGCCATGATAACAGTAGAGAATTCCGGATAATCATTTTTACCTGAAAGGTTGTATTGGAATTAATTGAGGTGTTGAACTGGCAGTAAATAAGCTCCTTTGCAAAGCATAAATAATTCGGATTTATGGACTGTCCAATGTTGAAGTGATGTTGTATAATTATATTGTGAAAATTTAAATTATACAAAGAGAATTGACAAGCTCTCAGCATCTGCTAAGACCATTCAGGATCTACATTATGAGACCACTGTATACACTGCCCTTGGGTGAAATGTACACAACGCCCCTGAAAACACTTCTGCTCTATCTGCACTTGGTTATGTATGCACATGTCTGCAATTACTCAATAAAGTGTTTCTATGCATAGTCGCATGAATATATCTATATAAATGTGAGTATGTAATGATGTGTATATGCCTTGAGTTATTTAGAGACACAGTCAAATTCTTTGCACATAAATGAGTCATTCTAAAGTCAATAGAAACAAACCAAGATATAAAATTATTACTGCAATACTTTTTCTTTTGTTCTTCTATGTATAACTTGTTTTAATGTCCCATCACCTATGATGTTCCATTTTATTTTTTTATTTTATTTAATTTTTTTTGTCTTTTTGAGACAGGGTCTCACTATGCAGTTCAGGCTGACCTTAAACTCACTTTGTAGCTCATGCTGGTCTCGAACTCACAACAATCCTCCTGCCTCAGCCTCCCGAGTGCTGGGATTACAGGCATGCTCCACCACACCCGGCTGTAATGTTCCATTTTATTTATCAATGTACGTACCTTTCTATTAAGCTAGAAATTACTTAAAGACAACAATACCCTGCTTGTCTTGGCATATATTGGCCATCACAGTAATTTGTACATAAGTAAAGTTCAATAAAAACCAAAGAGAAGTTGAATCTGTAAGAGCTAGAGAACGTGAGATCCCCAGTGAGGTGTTTTGCTATGTTTGCGTTAAGCTTGAGCAAATCATTTCATTTTCTGTGTAGAGTAGTGAACCAAATCAGTTTACTCCTCTGCAGTTATCAAACTGGTTTTGCTTAATAATTCCTCAAAGGTGCTTAGCTATGAAACATTATGGAGATACATGCATTCTTCTGCAACTACAATTTTTATTACTTCTATCAAATATATTTGCTATAAAAATATGTTATTAAGCACCATGATAAAAGCCTGTATTCACAGTTACTAAGGAGTCTGAGGCAAGAGGATTGCAAGTTTGATAGGAGCCGGGGAAACTCATCAAGGCCCTGTCTCAAAATAAAATTAAAAATACTTAGGATTGGGTGTGAAGCTCTATGGTAGCCCCTGGGTTCAATATTCAGGACTACACACACACACACACACACACACACACACACACACACAATCAAATTGCATACTTATTTCATCAAAAAGTACGAATATTTTATGCAACAAAGTGTCATCAGAGAGAAAAAAAGTAAAGGGACACAAGCTTAAAAAGCCAGAAATCTTAAAGTTTACCCTGGGCTTTTGCCACCTGGTAGTTGAATGACCTTCATAAATAAGTCAATTAGCTTCTGAGACTTCATTTTCTTGTCTGGAAAATAAAGATTATAATACTCTCTTTGCCTCCTTCTCAGGGTTGTTGTGAGATTCATTAAGATAATACATGTGAAAGTAGCTTATATAATATAATGACATACAAATGAAAGTTGTAGTTTTATCCTTCAGCACCAATGTCTTAACAGTATTCAACTATATATTATCATGGCACCACGAATTGAAAATTCACCAAGGCTCTGCTGAAAGAAACATAAAATACAATAATAGATGTGATGGGAGGCAGTCCTGGAAGTTTAATTACATTATGCAAATGCAGAGTGATGGTATTTCATATCTTGATGCAGATCTCTGAATGAGTTATACAGATGCGTTCCATCTAATAAAACGTCTGTGTAACAAATGGATGCTTCCAAATAGAGAGGAGCTTAAAACCCATTATACTATTGCACATTTAAACCCAAATCCCTGTTTCTAAATCTTTCTGAAGACAATTCATTAATACTGAAAATATAACATGCTCTATAAGAAACAGCAGCAGTAAAGGCAGGAAGAAGTCGACCTTAAAAATGGAATGCTTTATTTTTATTTGTGTGGAAACTCTGAGAATGTGAGCCCAGTCACAAGACGAATAGGCTTTAAGGTCAATATATAAATGACAGTGCCTGATACAAAGGCAAACATTCATCAAACCCTGACCACAAGTTTCTTCGAGGCAGGATGAGGTCATTATCCCTTTGAGAAGTCAGCTGGAAACTGGAATATCCTACTTACCTACTTCCTTATGAGCTCATTTGTAACTATTTTACATTAGGTGTATTAGGATAAAAGGGATACATTTTTTTTCCTTTTCCTCCTCTTCCACAGGCAGGGAATGCAAATGTTAAAGAATGTGTTGGAAGGGAAAAAAGAGAAACAAGTTGTATATGTTCACAAATCCACTCTCAGGTGATTGTCAAAAGTGTATGGTCTGTAAACATACGCTGACAAAAAATAGTGTTTGAAAGTATAAGAGGCACTTATGAAATCCAAAGATTCTATAGCTTCACAAGGTCCTTTTTTTTGATTTATTTTTTGTGCAAAAGCTAATAAAATTCAATTAGAACTCTACTGACCTTTGTCAACAGATCAGTGTCCTGAGAGAAGAACCTGTGCAGGCTCTCCAGGTTCGTTTTGCTTGTCTCTCTAGGAATTCTGAAAATGTAGCTCTCCACCCTTCTGAGCAGTTTGGAATGTTTTTATAAAATGCGTGATTTACTACTGTTTTAGGCAGCCAAGTCAGATAGAAATATTATAGGCAGTCAGACAGGGCAAGACCCTCAGAAAGAGCAGTGTGGAAGCCAGAATGTCTTGCAATTTATGAGACAGACACTATTGCTGCGGGCTGGACCTCAAGACAAAAGATGAAACAAGCTCAAGTCAGTAACTTCTGACATTGCTGGTCCTACAAATAACCCAATACTGTCATTGACTACTACACTATATTGGATTGTTTTGCTGAATTCATGCACATATAATATTTAAATGGCAACAGAATACCCATCTCTGACAAAACTAAACAACAGCAACAAAAAAAAAAGGGATATAAACAAAGGACTATTTTGTATCTGTATATGCAAAATAGGATTTATAGACAGCTACTTTCTCTTAATTCAATGAGAAGATTTGTACTAGTAGTGTTCAGACAGGATATCATATCTGCATCACGTACTATGAATAATCACCATGAAGACAACAGTATGCAGTATATTAATTATTGAAACTGTCCTACTAATCAGTATTGAAACTGTCTCATTGTTGTTTGTTTCTCAATAAAATTAATTTTAAAAATGAAACAAATGCATACCTCTCTAAAGACAAGCTTCCAGTGTTGATACTTTAAATAGGTCTCTGTCACCTTGAGGAAGCCAAGAAGAGTCACTCACCCAACCCCCTTATTGGATAAGCCCCTGTTTTATATTCATGTCTCCTTGTTATGTAACTCACTTCCCCATTTAGTCCTGGATTTAATTAATTTTACCTGAGCAATTTGGCTTGGCATCTTACTGATTGATCATAGTTTTGTCCCACCTCATATGCTCCTTGGGAGTTCGCTGGTTTCCACTTTAGATCCTCCTCACCTCATGCTTTAACTTCTTAAAAATCCCTAAAATACCGGATTCCTGGGCAACCCACTTTGGTCTCCTTCTGTCCCTCTCTTGGACAGATGCTTTCTTTCCCTCAATATATATATTTAGCTCTTAACCTCCATTCTTCCTAAAATTCATTCTTTGGTTTTAGAGAAACAGAACTTGTCCCATGTACCTTCGAGGTTGGAATTTCATTCCCCTATATCACTACTTGCCTCTGAGCTCTTGTAATGGCAAGAACAATGTTAAATTTTTCTCTGTCACCTGGGCTTGGAATGAAAAGTACAAAATTCCTAAAGAATCAACAATATATGGGTAGATGCTGCCAGCACACACACACACACACACACACACACACACACACACACACACACACACAGAGCCACTGTGGGAAATTGGCATGAGTTGAGACAGATACTTTTGGGATTTGCAGGCAAGCTACTTCTATTAAGCCCATTTCCCCCATGATAAAACTGGAATGGTGTTGCCACTGATTTCTTGAGTCTTTCAGAGTATATTAAACAAAGAGTGTAGGGGACAGGGAGATGGCTCAGTGGAACAAGTGCTTCCCTGGTAAGCACAAGGGCCTGAGTTTAATCCCTGGTTCCGCAAAACAAACAAACAAACAAAAAATGTGAGTAAATCATAGTGTGTGATCCATGGAAAATGTTTAATAAATGGCAGATGTGATGGTTTTGAAAGGCATCTTTATCAGCTATACACATTAGTTAAGTAGATTTTATGTCATGTTAGAAAATTTTACTAGGAATCTTGCCTTATTCATAATTTATAATCTTAAAATTTATGCTGTGCTCCATGTTGAACCCTGCTTTTGGATTCAAATCTCTCACATTAAAACTGTGGCTTTGTTTTCTGTCTTAAACTTCACATCTTCATCAGACCCATGTCTCAAATTGTTTCCCTTACCAAAGTCTGCTTTCGTGCATGTGCCCACAGAGACACACACGCACGCACACATGCGCACACACACTCTACTCCAGGAAATTGCATGGGCTTATCATATTGAGGTTCCCTGAGTTTGTTTCAGCCCAGGCAAGAGATGAAGGCAATTTTATTTGATGAAACAATTTATACTTTCTGGGTCTCTGTTTCCACATCCATTAAAGAGAAGATTTTTAGATAGGGTCTTTGTATTCATTGATTTATAAATTCTTGTTTTTATTTTTTCAATTTATTGTATTGTGAAAATGCATGTTTCAAATTCACATGAAGTCTGTGGCAACAATAGGGACAAATGGGACAGGAAAGAACATTTGAGTCCTTCCAGTAGTAATATGTATATTACATACATTCTCATCCCCTTGGGGGGCTTTCTAACATAAAACTGCTTTGCCATGCCTGGTCATGATGAGAGGTGGAGGAAACATTTTCAAGCTAGAAAGTGAACATTTCACTATCTTACACAACATAATCATCAAGCACCTAGCACATAGCCCTTCCCCTCTGACAGAAATAAGGGTTAAGTGTATGAATGTTTGAAAGCAAAACCAGAATGGGTTTACATTTCTCTTCATAGACAAACATTTCCCATTTCTTTCTCAAGTAAAAGCCTGTCAGGAATGCTAAAGACTGAGACAAATTTCCTTTAATTGCACTAAGTTCCTATATCTAAGCAGTTCTAGCTGGAGTGCCATCAGGGAACACGGCTAAGGGAAGGAGAGATGCTGAAGTGGATGAAACTGTCAACACTGGCTATGTCTAACAGCAAGCCACATCCTGAATAATCAAATTGCATAAAACTAAGGTGGTGGTACATTTTGAAATTAATATTTCTAGACAGGAATGATGTAATGCAACTGACTCAGACTTTTTAAAAATAATTTGTTTGACGAACAGCAGCAATATCAAGAAAAACAATACACACTAAACTTCATTGAATGTCCACCATGTATTGGGTACTACTCTTGTGGCTTTCCACATATCATCTTACTTCAAGTAGTCCAGATCCCTTTTTATTTATGAGGAAATGAATAGTTAAAAATGGCAAAAAGCACAAGCACACTGTGGATTCTTGTTTATTAATTAATATCAGACTGAGTGACTCTGATCAATCCCTACTCGGTAAAGATAAATTCAAAGACTAGACAATTGTTAAGAACTAGCAGGCTAATGTCTGAGGAGAAATAAGAACTAAAAGCCACATACGTTGAGAACCGATGGGGTTTTGTGTGGTTGTATTTGCTGCTCCAGGAGCCATGGCAAAGAGACCAGAATGGGCTCTGACCATCTAAAGGAGCGTGGATGGGAAAGGCTGTGAGCCAGCCGAGCTGCCCTCGCTTCAGGTTTGCATTTCAGCGTGCCACATTCGGGCGCTGAAGTATAAGTATGTGTCAGTACTTACAAAGCCTGCATTTGAGGATAAGTCATCGGAGTTACCTGGAAAATCTGGAATCTCAGTTTAGATCAAAGTAATTTCAGAGGCTATTACCACAGTCCTGGGAAAGACAATAGAAAATAAGACTTCTCGAGGAGGTATTAAATGATTTCTGTTATTAGCACTTTCAGTGTACAGTAAAAAGTCACCAATCTTAGGAGACAGGACCTCGTGAATAAGAGCATAACAGAACCCAGACACAACAGGGGTACACAAACACTTCAAATATTGTAATAAACACAGAAGTCCCATACAACACTGTCCTTCCTTAATTCAAAGAGGTGAGAGCAAACCTTGAAATTTTAAAGAGGAATAAAAATATGGAAAGTTTTACAAGAATATAATAAAGATTGTCCATTTCCAAGACAAAATTCCAACATACATAACATAAAGGAAAATTTTATATAAAATATATATGAATATACAAATATGTTAAGTATATAAATATTTATATAACTATATAATGTAGAATAAAGAAATATATTGTATATAAATATATACAATTTTATATAATATATAAATTATATTTTTTATATATATATTCCACCAAAAATGTGTACACACACTAAGAAAAGAAAAAGATAATTATTGTTTAAAAGCTAGTGGCCACTGCATTGAGCACCTCTTAAGCTGTAGAGCTTTGCAAGGTAGCAATTTGCACTCACCTAATGATGTCTCAGTAAATTTACTCTCAAAATATTTATACAAATCTTCTTTTCCTAATGTGTTTACTTTTTTTTAAGTTTTCTTGTTTGGTACTGGAAATTGAACGCTGGACCTTGACACTGAGGCACAGCCTCAATCCTTTTGATTTTTATTTTTAATTTAGAGGCAGAGTCTCTCTAGTTGCTACATTTTCCAGGCTGAGATGGAACTTGTGGCCCCCCTGCCTCCGCTACCCACAGCGCTAGGCTTATAGGCATGTACCACCACATGTGGCCAAGGAAGAAAGATTTATTTTGGGTTATGAGGTCAGAGATTCCAGTTCACGATTATGAGAATCTAGGGAGTAAACATCATGCTGAAAAGACACACCAGAGGAAATGCTCATTGTCTGGGAGTCAGCAAGCAGACGGAGAGGAAGAGCCTGAGAGGAATGAGGCAGCGACAACGGGCCCCTCACAAGGCCCATGTCCAGAGGACCTGCCTCCCCGAGTGGCCTCCACCTTCCAATAAACCAATAGAGTTATTAATTCATCAATAAATTATTCACTTGATAGCAATAGAGCGCTCATCATCTACTCGATTCTTCAATTCCCAATTAGCCCCTGGCAAGCGAGGTTTCGACGTGCTGAGGCTTTTGAAGAACGTTCTAGATTCCGACAGTAACGAGGAGCTGAGGTACAGAGCAGAATAAAAATTATAAAACTGAGACTGAATAAGTTTAGAAGAGGAGGCTAATCAGGTCATGAATTTTAAATACATATTTTCAGTCCCTAAGAATATAGCTAATAAACAAATAACATAAACTAGGGTGCCAGTCGTGAGGAGAAAGTGAAATTATTTTGGTCCAGTAGAAATGAAAAGAAGAAACAAAGTCATGTGAACTTTTCAGTGTTTTGTTTGGTGAGACAAGATTAGGTAATTTTCGGTTCTCTTGATGTGAAACAAATTAATGGTAAATTAAGCAGAGAGACAGGTGCAGTCATCTCTGCACTCTGAGAGGCTGAGCCAGGGTGTTTTCAAGGTTCATGCCAGACTCTTCTGGAGACCCTGTCTCAGAATGAAACAGAAAATAAGGGCTAGCATTGTAGCTCAGTGGGAAGGACCTGCTTTCAATCTCCACTGTCACCAAGTTAAAGACAGAAAGTGGTTTCGGCTCCTTTCCATTTGCGTTCGCTTTCCTTTTCACTGCTCGACACACCCACTGGGTGTTGCTCTTGTGGATCAGGCACTAATTTTATCAAACTGACATAGTTACACAGCGTTAGCAAAGCAATTCTGTGAGAGGGAAAGGAAGACTGTCACGTGATTAATTACACTCTGAATTTTGAAAAAATTTAGCTATATATAATTAGCACCGTATTGTAACTAAAGGAAGTAGTGAATTTTAAAATAAAATGAATACATTTGCATTTGATTAGGATTGCTCTTTCTAAGGTAACTGCACTTCATACCCTATTATTCTCTTTTTAATATCAGACTAAGAAAAAGACCACCACGCAGACGGTATGGTGAACCACACAAAATCCAGTAAGTATGCGATTCTGCAAAAATGTTAATTTATGTGGCATTTGTTGTCTTAGCACCATAAAATATTTTATAAAGTGGCACACGTTACTAAGATTTTAACCTCTCTTTCTAGTTTAAATCATTTTGAGGCAGTTGCACCTTGTAATCCCGATTGGCTTTGATTTCGCTATGTAGCCTAGGTTGTACTCAGACTTGCAGTGCTCTTACCTGAGCTTTCTGAGTGCTGGGATTATAGCCATGCACTGCCACACTTCATCTATCTTACTAAAATCTTTCTTTTTTCTCTTTCTTTCTTTCTTTCTTTCTTTCTTTCTTTCTTTCTTTCTTTCTTTCTTTCTTTCTTTCTTTCTTTTCTTTCTTTTCTTTTCTTTCTTTCCTTCCTTCTTCCTGCCTGCCTGCCTACCTGCCTTCCTTCCTCCCTCCCTCCCTCCCTCCTTCCCTCTCTCTCTTTCTCTCCCTTCCTTCTTCCCTCTCTCCCTCCTTCCCTCTCTCTCTTTCTCTCCCTTCCTTCCTCCCTCTCTCTCTCTCTCTCTTTCTTCTTCTTTTTTTTTGAGTCAGGGCTCACTTTGTAGCCCAGGCTGGCCTCAAACTCACACCCATCCTTCTGCCTCAGCCTCCCGAGTCCTGGACTACAAGGATGCATCACCACACCACGCCTGGTAAATTTTTTAAAATTTTATATTCTTTATATAATCTATGAAAAAAAAGATTTCTTTAGAGAATAAAATACAATTCTACTCAACAAATTAGTAGGCTCTTACATATTTTAGCTGTAAGGCTTTCACATAAATACAGAGATGACATAAAATAACTCTTCAAACAATAAACATTTCTATGTTTTTTTGACATTCAAATTGCTGAATAGTTTAACACAATGGCTTTGTACATTCTAGGTGGTGTGCTGTATGAAAATTTTCCCTTTGAGACATTAAAATCAATTTTAGACAACACCAAGGGGTGAAGGTAGCTTGATAATCAAATGAAGACTTTCTGTTTTTCTAATTCCCTATGCCTAATCATAGTCACCTTCTTTAAAACAAAGGGAAAATTATCGATCAAATGTAGTCAAAGATGATATTCTCATTTAATGTTTGCAAGTCAATTCTTTCTTACTCATCTATCTATTTCACTCAGTCATTTTAGCAATTACCGTTCCATCTTGTGTGTCATTCATTATGCAGTCTGTATAAATCACCATTTGACATTAAAGAACACCATGTGGCTTTAAAAAAATACTCTGTGTTTTACTCATCAGCTAGCATCAATATGCAGAGTCTCTTTACAGCTGCCCAGGAACAGTAACCACCAAAACAGTAATCCTTTAAAAAACAGCATGAATGTTCTGAACCCCTACAGGAGAGATGTGCAGCACACTTGGAAGGTACTGTGATAAGCTGACCTAATACTATCTCACTACCTGTGAAAAAGCATTTTCATATCTCCAAATTAAATCCAATATTAAGAAGATACTATTCATTACGAAGAACAATTCACTTAGGCAGACTCTTCATTGAAGGCCAGCTGCACTACAGAACGGTAGGGTTGCAGAGATAAGCCAGAAGTTAATTAAGGTACTCTTTTACTCATAAATTATTTTTGGATGCTCCGTATTTGTGGAGCACTGGCGTATTTTGCCTGGAGGCTGTGTGGTGCGGGTAGTGCTCTTTTACCATTTTACAGGCCATCTGGTCACAGGGATGGTCCATGTCAGCATGCCAAGCATGCATTTGCTGGCACTACTATTTTCGTCATTACCCTCTCATTTGTTTATCACACCTGCAGCTTGAGGCAAGGAGTTGCATGGTAACATCTTTTTATGTCTTTCTTTCTCTGCTTCAACAATAACCATAAAAAATCAAATATTTAATGTGATGTGAATTATTGTTCTTATTACTGGACTAAGTGCCTATAAGGCATTGCCCCTTAAAATCCATCAACAATTTTAGAAGGTGAGAACTCTAATGGAGGATAGGGAAAGAGCTCAGTGGTATAAGGACCTGCCTGGCAAGGGCAGGCTCTTGAGTTTGATCCCCGGTGCCAAACACAGCTGTACTAGAGAGAAGAAGCACCTGAGTCTCCCCTTCCCTGTGCTGCTGGCGTGTGGGGGTGTGGTTTGTTCCACATAGAGCTATACTCTTCGTCCCGGTTTTCCTTCACTTCCTCGTAGACCCCTGAGGATGAACTGGGACAGCTTCCTTAGTGCCCTCTGCTGTCCCTATGGTTACCTCACTGTTGTCTGGGCCACTCATCAGCTCAGCCATCAGCTATGATTCCCTTTCCCCCTCCTGATGCCCCAGAGAGCACTTCCTCATTGAAGAAGCAAAGGGAAAGCACCTGTCATGTGGCAAAGATTAGACAGGGATGAAGACCCACGCTGACATCTTCAACCCCCCCAAGTCCTTCTAACCTTGTAAATAACATGGCTAGTTTTATGAAGATTCCGCAGTTTTGGATGGTGATTTTTCACAGAGATATGACAGATGTTAAACAGCTTGCATATCCCAGTGTTCCACCAAATGCTACTATGGCAACTCTGGCTGGCCTGGATGCCTGCACATGCTCTGGGAGGGACCTGTCCTGCATGAATTTCAACTGATCAGTAGAATTAAATTTGGAACGACATGTAGACTCACATTAGAAAGCTTGAGTATAGGTTACCTTTTCCAACTGGCAGGCTTCAATGTGGACCAATTGCAGGCCCTTAGTTGCTGTTTTTGTTTTCTGCTGCAGTGAACTGAGCTGCCCTTGCATTCCCTGTGTTTCTCTGTCTAAGAGTTTCTCTGATATGCCAACCTCCTGTGCTTCAGCACAGACCCCACTCAAATAAAGCCTTGTTCTGATGGTCCTGTACTCAGCTCATGATTTATTTATTGGGTAGCATGGGCTCAGAAAATACCATAAATCTGCTAAGAATTCTTATCTTGAGTAGTGTGGAGCATATATTTTAAAAGAAGGAGCTATAAACACTCAGGGTTGTTAAGCCAGGGTTGTGAAGAGCTCCAGAGACCAGCAGCCAGCACAGTTCAGCCATAGAGACAAATAACTGACAGGATCGAGCAATGGCTTCTGCCACAAGCCAGTGTCAAGTGGCAGAGGCTGGCAGCAACAGAGATTAGCATCCATCTGAGTCCACTGGTAGCAGCTGGAATTAACTGATACCCACCAGTTGTTTTAGGACCACTAGCAGAGCTGTACTTTGCTGATAAATGCTTGCTACCCTATATTGAGAAAAAAAAAATCCTTGATTGATTGGCAACCCTGCCATTTTAACTTAATAAGAAGAAAGTAAGGTTCATAGCAATTTATTAAATTCCTTAAGTTAACCAGGCTCAAGCTCAAAACCATATGTATTACATAGAATATTGACAGAAAAGATTGTTTCTGCACCCAGTCCTTCTTCATGAGGAAGTTTTTCCAGATTAGGGACATAGGAGCTGATTTTTAAAGAGCTGGATCAGAAGATTGGTTTTCTTTTTACCATTTATTTAGTGTTCTAAATAAATAAAGAAAGACAGGAAGGTAGAATGCAGGGAAAGGTGGACGGGAAGAAAAGATGGAAGGAAAAAGAAACTTTCACACAGTAGGTCAGTTTGTCCCTGAACTAAGAGTTGGCCAACATTAGTTTAGTCATAGATGTAGAACTTTGACCAATCTATTTATCACTTCCATGTTTTTGATTTATGAAACTATTCTTTCAGTCTTGTCTAGCTCAGCTCCTTACATGCTGAAGCTAAAAGATGAAAAAAATGTATTGAAAATCAAAAGAAGATGTTCCAAGGGTCGGGGAGATAGCCCAGTAGAATAAGAACTTGCCTGAAAAGAGCAAGGGCCTGAGTTCAATACCCAGTTCTGCAAAAAAAAAAAAAAAAAAAAAGATATTCTAGGGACATTCACTGAGAGGGCAAACAATTCATTAACCATTTTATATCTAAAAGGTCATAACGGCAAAAGGTTGAGTCAGGTCAGTGTTAGATGTTGTGAAACAAAGCTTTGTTTTATGAAATGTTTATTCTCTGAAAAGCCTAAACAAAGAAGAGGAAATAAGAATTTCAGGGGAGGCAGCAGGGAAGCAGGAGGCTTCATGGTTGGGAAGCAGACGTGAGTGAAGTTAGCTATGGAGACTTTGAAACCCGCTGGAGTGCTATCTCATCATTGAGAAGACTGTCATCTGGGCCCAGAACCTTTCCTTAGGCCCATCTGTGCACTTATTTCAGCAAAGAACCCAACTAAAGTAGCTAAGCAAAGCTTCCTCTCCCTTGATATCTTACAACCCTCAGTATCTGACTGAGTTTTTCATCCTCCATGAGCTATCTGATCACCTTATCCTGTCTTCAGTTACAAGTCTGTTAGGTCAGTTTTAATAAATTTTCAGTACTTCACTGTTTCCTTTTAATAAGGACTCCCTTCTTTCTCTTTGCTTATATATTTCCACTTTCCAAAGTTGTATCCAGAGTTGAATCTAATCTGTAACACCCCATTGCAGTGGTCCCTCTCCTCTCATGAGGATCCTGAATAAAGTCTTCTTTATCGAGTACCAACGAATAGTGTTTTCTGTAACAGAAGAATGGAGGTAACACTGGGACACTGGAATAAAATGAAATGGGTAGGAAATGAGAGTGATTTCCTAGGGGAGATATGTAAGGTCATGTGACATGGAAACAAGAATCACGTTGCTCCCACTTTGAATACACTAGGGAATAGCGGTCAGTGAGGTCATGGAGGTCTAACTTGACGATCAAAGGCATTGCTTAGAATTTTTTGAGAAATAAACTATCTTCACCAAAGAAATTTCTTAGTAACAGATGAAAGAAATGTTTTAGTAAATGTGAGATAATTTAGACCTCTTAGTACATGGAAGTGTTTCACATCTGCTGTCTTGTATAATATTTGTGTTATACAGTGTTCTAAACATTTTCAGGCTTAGTCTCTGTAGCTCTGAATGGGTTCAAGATGAGGATTTTCAAAGATCTTGTGAAAGCAGTACTTCCTCAGATAACATTCACTTACATTTATGACCTCTTAAATCCATGTTTACCTAAGAAAAAGAGCTTCAGCATTAGTCTTATGAATAAAGCCATTCCCTCTTCTTCTATCTGGATTACTTTCCTTCAAAATAATTCTAACAATAGTTCTGACAAGTAGGTCACCTAGATTTCAAACCAGTTTTGTTTTGAGATATCTGGGACTTGGGAGGGATTAGAAATTAGCCATTCTGCCATCATAGCAGGAAACTGACATTACCATATTTATTTACACACCATCCAGTTTTACAGCATTATTCTGAGTATTTAATATTCAAAAGATAAGAATCTGAGTCACAAGAGACTGAGGACTCAGCATTTCAATTAGGATCTATATGTTGTACATACAAAAATAATTTGGAACATGGTGGATCATGTGTGTTTAAAAACTAAATATTGTAAAATGCTTGTAAGTTAAATTCTACTCTGTATGGCTATTTCTTCTCTGTCCCTTAGTTGTTTGTTTTTTTTCCGCAAATGGTAGCAAGCACATGTTACTGATTTGTACCTTTAAATACTTTTAACTATAGTCTATGTTTAATAAATTTTCTGGACCTTTAATTGACTCTATATAAAATAAAAGGTAACTAATCAAGCAAGTCATGTAATTCCACGCATCTCCCATACAGCCCAAAGTAACAATAAGCAGAAGAGCACTGCTTTACTCACTACCATATTTGTGTCCTTCTTTATATGGCAGGGTTTGTTTATCTGTTACAGGCTTTCACTATGCAGCCGAGACTAGTAATGATTCTCCGTCTTAGCTTCCCCAGCACTGGGATTACAAGTGCATGCCACCGTGCCTGGTCTTATTTTTTTTCAGAACCAGGGATTGAACTTGTCAGGGAAGCACTTATTCCCCTGAGCCATCTCCCTGGCCCCTCATGCCTCTTCTTTGTGGCCGGCTCAGCATACAGGGATTGAACCTCAGTCCTGGCGCTTGCCAAGCAGGTGCTTGGACCACAGAGCTGTCTCTTAGCCCATCTCAACTAATTCTTAATGTTTTCTTTTGCCAAGTGTTTATGGGGTTGCTGCTAATTATCAGCATGGAAAATTTAAAAATGTAAAAATCTGATTGTGCCAGAATTTATATACAGCTATGCATTTTTATGTATCTCAATGTTAGATATAGGAGAACACATAGGGCTTACTATGTTCCTTTGAACAATAATGATAATTAATTGAAAATTCTAATATGAACATTAGTAATTTACAGTTTGGGTCCAGATTGCCACCCAAGACTCTCATGTGTGCAGACACAGTGCTCTGGACAGGTAGCTGGACGATGAAGACACCGTGCCGGCCCATAATCCATCAGTGAATTCAGCAGCCAAGTGTGCTCTTTGGATGGTGGTGGTGAGCTCTGGCATGCGTGCCACAGGGTCTGTTCATTATCACTGAAAGCTTAAAAGGTTCACCATCGCTGTTGACGGGAGGTGGGGCCCGGTCAGAGGTGGGTCACTGGTGGGGCGACCCGACAGGTGTATCTCCCTTCCCAGCTTCTCTCTTCCCGCTCTGCTGCTGGTCCACTATGGTGGAGCAGCTCTTCCCTACCCAGGCTGTTCCTCCACCCTATTTCTGTATTGAAGCTGGCAAATTATGGACTAAAACTATAATTCAAGCTGTGATTCCTCCTTTAAATTGTGGATGTCAGTTACTGTGTTGCAGCAATGAAGAAAATGACAGTGTCAAGTAATAATAATTGTCTAGTGAACTCCTACGAGGGATTGAATTACCTAGCCACCTATGGCCATTAATCCTTAGGAAAACCTAAGGATTCCCAATATTTTCATAAAGAGACTAAGGCCTACATGGCCCAATGTCAGACAGAAAGTGAGCAACTTTTCATAAGGTCAGGACTGAAACTCAGCTCAGGCTATGTTTTGCATTTACAGTGTGAAGTTATGACCCACCTGAGCCAGCCTGCAACATGATCTTGCTATGTTATATTGGAATTCTGTATTCCTGGCACCTTCAAGGAAATGTCTAAATTTAAGATCTGTATGATGCTTATAGAATTTTAAACTGCTAAGAAACTGCCTGTGCAAAAATACTTGCAATTACAGCGTAGTTTAAATGAGGATTCTTTTTGGTTTTGTTTTGTTTTGTTTTTGGGAAGGAAGGATTCATGTAGCTCACAGTTTGTGGAAGTTTCAGTCCATACTCAGCTGGCTCCAAGGAAGAGAGGCATATGACAGAGGCAGTAGTTCACGGTGGCAGAAAACAGAAAAGCAGCAAGGGCAGAAAGGGAGGAGCAGCGGCATAAGTGAGGATTTTTAACAACTATGAAACCTATAGGCTTTTAAGGAGATACCTGGTATAAATTGTTTTGTTCCCATTGAAGAGCAAAGGAATTGACAGGTAGTTGTTAGCACATAATGCTTATTGAATAAATGTGGCTAAAAGTAGCTACTCTTGGTAATACCCCTCACTTTACATGTGAGAGTAGCTCAAAAATAGAAAGGCTGAAACGAGCAACTTCATTTCAGGCTGTGCTGTGCTGTACAAGGCTGGAAACGAATGCAGAACAGTTTGTCTATAGCATTTGAGCTGTTCCTCGAGTACTTCACCCCCACTCTTCACTGACCCCTTTTGTGCTGGTGTTTTCAGGGTCCCTTCCCAGGCCCTTCCGCTTTCCCATTTATACCCCAGAAACTTCCCAATCTTCCATTTACAACTGCTGTTTCAGCAACATTGTGTGCAAGGTCATTGACAAAACCAATTCCTTTCCAAGAAGCACAACTGATATTGATTTGGAGGTAAGATTTACAAACTACACGCAGATCATTACAACCTGCAAATAAGCTGCTTTCTGTTGCTAATGGGTGTGAACAGAGTGCAATTTATCCTCCTTGTTACAGGAGGGGAGCCCTAAAGATCCTGCCTGTAAAAGATCCTGTCTGTAGAAGAAGAAAATGCTCTGCAGCTAGAAGCAGTGCAGACCCCTCCCGTGGGTATTTTAAAATTTTTTGGTAATTTGATTGAGGCATTTTAGATATGTATAAGATCACATTCAATATGACTCATTAGATATGTATAAGATCACAGAATTTCTATCTGTGAATAACAGAGCTTGATTCTTCTTTTTCTTCATCTGCCCCCTCCCTTCAACCCCTCTTTATTTACAAAAGCTCTGTTTTCTTTCATCCTTTTTTTTTTCCGGTACAGAGGATTGAACTCAGGACCTTGTGCTTTCCAGGTAGGTGCTAACAGCATTGAGCTATCTCCCCAGGTGCCAAAAGCTTTGTTTTATGAGATGATATGCAAAGGATAAGAACAGGAATACCCCAAAAGGAATAATTTTGTGGATTTGCATAAGCAGGATGGGGACCCCAAAGAAGTACTCCTCTGAGAACTTTAGTATCTCTGTGTCTATTTCAATGTATCTTTTTCTTATTAGGCCATTTGAACACTGGTTCTGCTGATGGTATAACCATGGCCAAATTATAAAAACAGTTTTTGTAAGAAGTGGGTGGTTACATTAAAATCAGCAAGCCTACAGAATATGAAAGTGAGTTTTGGGCCAACCAAATAAAATAGCTCAGTGGATTAAAACACCTGCAAGCCGGTGCAGGGGCTAGGGGCTCGACCCCTGTGCCTGCCATGCCAGCCCTGCCCTTCTCCAGGGAGCGCTGAGAGGGCAACTGAGACTGGGCATGGTGGCGCGCCTGCAATCCCAGCTTTTGGAAGACCAAAAACAGGTGAATCACTATGAGTCCAGTCTAGTAATGAGATTCTGAACACCCTGTAGATCCTTCCCTAAAATTCAAAATAAAATAAAATAATAGAAAGTGATTTTCAAATAAACCACAAATGTTGCTTACTATTATTACAGTTCATCTTCCAGAAGTTTCCACCAATTTAGTGATTAATGCTTTGTTGATGATTAGCCTCACTTAATTATTGCATGACTCAAAGTCTACTTATCTGGCATGGTACTTGAATCTGTGTAGCTACTGCACTTTCTAGAAAGGATTCTTATTGGTAAGTCTCCGTAGATTTTATTTGCAGCAATAATGAAGCCAACACAGTAGTCTAGAGTAAAAACCATTTTGGAAATTAAGAGTTTGATAGCTCTGTTTTTCATTTGGATTCCAGTTTGTTATGACTAAGAAATTCAGGGCACATTGCCAATAAAATAATGCTTTCCCCCACCGGTGTTTTTCATAATTGCCTTTATTAAAACATAGTAAACTGTTTCTCATCCACACTTTCTCAATCGTATGTTCTAATACATTTAATTAAAATGAAAATTTATTTGAAACATTACAAAAATATTCTAAGCAGATTAATCCATCTGCTCAAAGAATATCAGCTATTAAAGAGTTTTCTTTCAGTTCATTTAATCAAAATCCTAGATTTTAAAGATTTATGATGTTTGGAATTCATAAGTATCTTTGATATAAATTTTATAAGTACCACATTTTCAACCACAGTGATACTCAGATAACTTGTAGCAATTGAGGAAATTTAGGCTTAATATTCACATATATCTGCTTTCTACTTGAATTTCTGAGTTAAAGAACAAAGGAAAGATTTGCTCAAAGAGACAATGAACCTAATAAGGTAAGACTGAAGTCCTTAAGGAACTAATTATGCATGAAATATGACTTATCACATGTTCATCCACTGTACCACACAGAAAGACTTTATCCTTTTAGATTATATGTTTTTCTGATTATTTGATGTTGAGTCCAGAAATCTCCACTAAAGAACATAAAGGACAAAAAGCCAGACTCGTTCCAGAAATAATCATTATAATAATAGAAATAGTGAATGCTGCACATAATTTTAATTTCCAAGATTAAAATATTGTTTAATCTGGTAGAACAAAAATACTTCACACTTTGATATCAAAGTGTCTCCCCATAAAATCAAGTATAGAGCGGAAGTATAGGATTATCTTGACATTTGCTATGTGCACCCATTCATAGGACTCTGCTCTTACCATGCTAGAATTAAATCTTCTAAATAAAGGAGACTCTAACTTTATTTTTCTTTTTATACTAAGATAGTTAAGCGTTTTCCTTCTGCAGGTAGACAGAAATTGAAATGGAGGCCACGATAACACAAAGCATGGAGGTTCTAGCTTCCTTTGATGGAGATGGTGATGTTTTAAATTGAGCACTGAGGTTCTCAAAGGTTGCAAACATCGCTAGAGTAGAATTTTCCAGTAAGTTTCTACTTTCATCATCTTTAAGGTGCACATTCCCACCAAAAAGAATGCAGTGAAATGGTGATGGAGCTCCAGCATCAGCTAAGTTAGTACAGTAGGATTCATTCTAGCAGCAGCCGATGGCTGCTTGGGAAACGTCTCCTGCCCCCACTGAAACATACTATTCAGAATTATTTCTTCCCTGATCTTACACTAAATGCTATCATTTTCTACACCCAAATAATCAACTTACTATTATTATTTTGGGAAATAGGGGAGGTGTAAGTAGTTCACTAAGTAAATGGTGGCTAGGTTGCTCAGTAAATACTGTTCAGGTATTCATTCATTCATTCATTCATTCATTCATTCATTTATTTATTTAGGCAGAACCAGGGATTGAACCAAGGCCCTTCCACTGAGCCATCTCCCTGGCCCCTCTGTTCGGATATTTAGCATATATGCTCCATCTGTTATGCAATTAGCTTCTCATTTCAGATTTAAAATTTCTTTATGGTGAATATGTCCAAGTTCCTCTCTCCATTGTGGAGATATATGGTGCATTATTGGTGTCATACTCTCTGCATCATCATCGGACTCTACTCTTTCTGTCAAACAGTAACAACATGTCTGCTGCTGCACTCCCTCCTTGCCTCCTCCCTCTTCCTCCCAGCCACCAGTATGCACTGTTCTGTTAGGCTTCATCTTGCTTAGTGCTGCTCTAATGTCCAGGCTAATACAAGAGTCTTATTTAGTGCCTGTGGAGATAGGACATTTCCCCCCAAAATGTTACTGTGGGTTTAAACAAGAGATATTTAAGAAAAGTCAACATATGGAAATTCAATGCACAGGTCACACAGATGACCTATTCAGTGATTTCTCAAACATTATATTTGCAGTGGTAAGTGTGTTAACAATTGAGAATTAAGAGCTTAGGTTTTAGGGTGAGGAAATCTCAGGATCAAACACTGACTCTGCCTCTCACTCTGCCTGATACATGAGCTAGAATCAACGTTTTCTAAATTTCAATCTTCAGAGAACAAGTGTGATGAGTGTGGCAGTTATCTTACGTGGCTGTCATTAAGACTTAATGAGATCATGAGGTAGTCAGATTAAATGGGTGTTAATGTCAAAGTTTTCACCAATGTCTTAGGCTAATAGGTACTACAAGACAAAAAGATAGCGGACCAAAGTGGAAACCTTGAAAATCAGTGTTATGACATTTGGACACTCCCAGCCAGAATCTGGGAGACACAGCATACAAAATGCCTGACTCTGAGCAGAAGGAGTTGCATCCTGCTGATTTAGGAAGAAGCTCTGGAAGGTGGTAAGCCGCACCTACTCTTTCATTTTCTGTAGAGAGAAAGGGGTTCTCTCATCAGAGCTGACTGAAGGCCTTTCCAACTGCTGGTTGCACTCTCAAAATCTTCAGGCCGGGGACTTCAACCTTATGGCAGTGTCACCAAGAAACATGGAAGGTGGCAGAGGCACAGAGGATGCGCTTCATAAACAGAGCAGAGGAGGGCTGTGCTGCAGCTGCTGGGCAACTGCTTCTCCCCAGCTGCACTCACAGGTCAGAGAACATATGACTTTCACATTTACACAACTTGAAGCAAAGAGGCAGCCTCGGTGTGTGTTCACTTATGCCTGGGAACAGCATCTTGAAAGGGCAATGGGACTCCCGTGCACCTATGCAGATGGCTTCTGAATGTATCATTGCCTGGCTTCTGAAACAACTTGGGGAGTCTATGCAAAAGCTTTTAGGACTCACACAACATTCACAGTAGAAGAGATAACTTTGAGGTTGTATTTTTTTGTGTGTAACACACACACACACACACACACACAAGCACATTATCCTTTGGAAACAACACCAGCTCTGGTGATATATTCTCTGTCCCCACTGTCTTTACCTTGCCAGGTTCCAACCTCAGAGAGAACTGGAAGGTGAGAAATGAGACACAGGAGCCCCATCATCGCCACCGCCACCGCCACCATGCCCTCAATCAAGCTCAGAATCGTGATCATCCTCTGAGACTAAACAGCCTAAATTCTGAATTGAGATCCTATAATTCTAAGAAGTCACATTGACCAGAGAGTCATTACAGTCCCTGTCACCCCCCACCCAGAGTTAAAGAGAGGTTACACTTAGTGCATATATTTGAAAGAGCACAATGGACAACTAAAGTGTCTGGATTCCTGTCCCATAGGAGTACTTACTCAGTGTAAGTTCTAATGAAGATAAGCAACTCTTTCTGTCTTGTAATCAATTGGAAAGTCTTATTTGGTGGATGCCTTATTCTCACAATTGTGTGATGTTTTCGTAGGAGTCCCACAGATGATCTGCCAAAGTAGCCTTAGCCAGATGGGCAAGGGGGGCTTGCAACACACACTCCAGCACAAGGTCATGTATGAGAAAATAATATAGAAATAGAACTGCATGCAACATTAAGGTCAAAGGTCTCATTACAATGTCAAAATGCAAAAACAGATGTGGAGAAGAAACTGGGGATCAATTGCTGACACATATATAACAAAAATTTATCACCAACACATTGAAGCCAGACTAAACAATACTGAAAGATAAGGACCTGTGACAAACATGCCTGGTTGTAGACGTGTTCCTAAGGGATCAGGCTCTTTCAAAAAAACATTTTCTGCCTGCTTACTGATAGCCTTCCCCTGGCTAGGACCAGGTAGCCAACCTGTTGAACCTGCCCTGAGGTGCTAGGGCCAAGGCCAGATGCGCCTGATGCTCTGCACATCTGCATTTCCATCAATGTCTGGAAAAAATAGAAACACGGTGATGTGGTCACAATTATTCTGAAGGTATCACCTTGTATGGTCTTTGTTCATCTCCCTGATGTCCTCTTGCAGGATAAGAGTGAAGGGTCCAGCATCAGGCTTTGTCTCCATGAGTAGAGGTGAGCATACGGATTGCGCTTGGTTTATGCTTGCTCAGGGATAGCTGGTGGGGCTGTCTTACTATCATTACATGTCTTACTAACATGTCAAGGAGCGAACTTCACATACAGAATTGGCAATGTGGGAAACGTGTGTCCGGAATGAGCTGCGGGCTTCTGTGGGACTGCATTTCAATTTGATCATAAATCTCTAGTGCTGGAAGACCCCTGAGCAGATTCATCACCGTGTCCTGGACAGTACCCTAGACATCTAAATTTCAGCCATAGGATGAAATCAATCAAGGCAGACAGCCCTCTTCCTAAAGGTATACTAAAGACATATTCTGCTTTAAAGCCATGATTAACTAAAATATCAAATTAACCAGTTAAATTGAGCGTTAGGCTATCACCTGATGGAAAAATAAAATACCTTACCTAAACACTAAAACAGTTCCACTAATTCTCAAAACATAAATTGAAACATTTATATTTAAATAATATATACTTAAATAATCTCATTGATAGCTATATTGTAAAACAATTATACTTGCTTTTTCAAAAGTACATTTTTAGCTTCAAAATGTTATCTTAGTACAATTATGTGTGTTATTTATGTTGTATTCTTTTGGATTACATTACTTTGTACATTTTTCAAAATGAACAAATATGACTTATACAATACATAAGAAGATAAAATTATAAATATATACTTTTTTAGAAACAAGAAACTTTGCTTACTTCCACGATACATACATCAGAAAAAATTTTAAAACATTTTTTTGAATATTTTATTTACTTGGTAAAAGGTCTCACTACGAAGCTTGGACACACAGTGGTCCCCCTGCCTCAGGCTCCCCCGCACTGGGATTGTAGGCATGCGCCCCCATCCCAGGTTTCAGGCCCAGAACAGTGTACTCGGAGTTCTAGGGCTGTGGTATGCAGGATCAAATCCAGATCCTTGCCTTTGCCAGGCAGGTTCTTAGATTGCCGATTGTCTTACTTTGTATCATTCATATAAAGTTGGGCAGTATATTTCAGAAAAAAAAAAGTTATATTCTGCAGAGATCTTCAGTAAAACATAGGGAAGTGTCTTCTTTCTAGTTCTAGGAAAAACCTGTGATCTACAATTAAGTATTAGACTCATGCTGCTAGTTTCGAATCAGTGGTCACTACAACCAATACCTGAGCCTAAATAAAGCCTGGGCAGCAGCAGCAGCAAAACTGAGGAAAAGAAACAGCACCCAAATACAGTCCACGTGCTATGCTGCAGCACCTGCTCTGCACAGTTGAGGGACGAGTTTGCTAGTGTGGGCCCAATTATGAAAGGCTTAGCTCAAGATTTTGCTTCAAAACGCACACCAGAGCACACAGCACAGCACAGCACAGAGAAAGGCTGCAGCTGTGCCACTATAAACTAAAACCACACTGCAGGTGTGTAGCTATTTAATAGCGCTCTCCATGCAGTCCTCTCTCGTCATTCCCAGCAACCGCAGACATACAGATAAGCACGTGCATAGGTGCGTGCACACAACTGTATCTATTAGTGAATTTGTTTGGCACTTGGCCAGCGTCACGACACACCCCTTGACATCACCAGAGATTAAGAACCTGGTTTGGTTAAGAACTCTGAGACTTGTTTATACAATAAAACTAGGGAACACAGCCAGTCCCCTGTCCAAACCTGGCTTTCTAGGATTATGCTATCTAATATTTTACCTAATTTTCACTGGGCTCTTCTCTGGCAAAACAAAAACAAAAACAAAAACAAAAAAACAACAGGTTGTTTTCATTCCTTCCTTACTTTATAAATATTCAAGAAACATTTACTGAGCCTATACTATGTACCAGGTCTAAGGGAAACAAATGATGAAATTTGGCAAACTGTAGTACTTGCAATTACGTGCAGAAAGACAACTAAAAATAAGTATTCAGTATGGCAGGTGACAGGTGCTAATTAGAAAAATAAAATGGAATAAGGGAATAGAGATACCGGGATAATTTATGCAGCAGCATCAAAAAAAGAAAGGGCAAGGCTCAATAAATGCACATTATATACGTGAATGAAAGCAGCTGCACATAATCCTACAGAAATGACACACAAGTGGCTTCCTTTTGGACTCACTGAGTTGTTTAAGGCCCTCCATCATCTGGGTGAGAGTAACACAATCATTATTGAACTATGAGTAGTAATTATTTAGAAAAATGTCTAGCACATTGCTGACACATAATACACACTTTGTAAGAGTTGACTTAGAGCTTTGAAAACCTGAAGTAGGGCTGACTTTTCATAGACTAGAAATAGGCTAGAATTACACATGCTATTTCCCAGTATGTAATGCATGGCTTTCTCCCCATGAAAAATATTTTTTTTGTAGTATGGTCAGATAATATTTATTTTACTTTGAAGAGTGAAAACAGAAGCAAAACAAATAGAAAAAATGGCAGGAACAGGGTAACATACAATAGTACATATATTTTAGATTTTCAAAACAGAAATAGCTAATTAACAATGCTTGTCAAATTATCTATTTGTAATGTCAAATATGTTAGTCAGATTAACAGATATAGTTGTGCAAGACTGGACAATTAATTGAATATTAAATCTTGCTTTCAAGAAATCTTAAAATTTTTTTCTTGTCTTTTTAGAAATCATTCTCATAGAATTACGTGAAAGTAGTTGCCCATGAAAAATCTTGCAAATTATCATCAAAATCAATTATGAGTACTAACCATGACAGAGAAACACAACACTATATTGTTTTGCATTGTCATCTATGAATCTTCGCCCTGGATGAGGGAAGAGTTCTTCTCATTTCTTTTGGGTAGGGAAGCACCCTCAGCGAGGTTACCCAACCTGCTCCTTACTACACAGACTGCCACAGGCAGGAGAGGCTTGGGGCCATGCAATCTGACATGAAGCTCCAGTTCTTCCTCACTCTCAAGCACACTGTCTAAACAAACCTTCTGTTAGCCACTTAATCTGAAGTAACTTGGTGCAGACGCACAGTTAACCGTGTAAATATACAAAATTCACTGATGTGTAAGCGGATGTGGATGTGTGAAGGAGAACTCATTTCATTGTAATCTGGTCACCCCGCATAATAAAATGCAGCTGCGAGACTTAAATCCACAGAGGAAATTTACAGCCCTGAGATTTTAAAAACATCTCTGTGCACTCCAGAAAGAGGTTAAGGTTAAGCAAGACTGCAATCAGGATCAGTAATCTATCCTTATGTGTGTCACTCTCCCATAAATAATTGACAGCCAGGTCAACTGAATGGGCAGCACAATGCTACTTTGTGTGGAATATTACAGAATATTCCATAGCATCTAATATCTTGGCAAATGTAGGGAATCTGCCAAGGGCCTTTCTCTCACTTCACTTGTCATTTAGTGTAGGGCAGTGATGGGCAATGTTTTAGAGCTTTCATTGATAACTCAGTAATACTAACACCCCACTGTGGCACGTGTACCATAAATTTGCTACCACTGGTCTCTGGTATTATTTTTGAGTGAGCTTTTGTTTCTTCGTGAATTTTCTGAAGTTACCCAAAGGCCCCTGAAGCCTTTCAACTTTATTTTTTTCAGTAAGGGTCTGCAGGGTCTCACTATGTAGATTGGACTCATAGTGATCCACCTGTGTTCAGTTTCCAAAAGAGCTGGGATTACAGGCACATGCCACCACACCCAGTCTCAATTGCCCTCTCAGTGCACCCTAAGGGTGGGGCCCACAAGGCAGGCCCTGGGATCGAACCCTCAGCCCCTTTGTCTGCTTAAGCAGGTGCTTTAATTCGCTGAGCTATTTGGCCAGCCCAAGCCTTTCAACTTTTATTGGTGTTCTTCTCCAAAAGACTCAGCCTTTAAAAAAAATAGAATTGAAAACTGTGATCTTCTGAATAGTATGGTATGTTTCCATGTTTAATCTGAAGCCTGAATCCAATACAACATTCCTCTTTCTCTGTACCATCCAGATGGCTCTCTCTTTCTCTCTCTTCTCTCTCTACCTCTCCCAGTGCTTTGTTTCTCAAATAGAAATAAAAAATGACTAAATCAATTTGGCCTGATTCCAAAGGTTAACTAAAGTAAAACTAGGGTGGCTAATGAGATGTCCTCCCAGCTGTCTTGGGGGGAAGAGACTTCCCTGGAAGGGCATGGCATACTCCATGATGGCTGTGGCACTTTATGATAAGGAACCATCAGGCTCAAACTTGACCCTTTATGTGACATTATTAGGAACGTGCTTCAATGCTTAAAATTTCCGTGGATTTTGATGTCAATAAATGGATTACTAAAAGCTTTAGAAGGCCAAATGAAGCTCAGCCACTTTCAGTTTTGAAGCTGCAGTTATATCAAAAATGAATAAAAATTCAAAGCAATTTCCCAGAAATTGTTATTATTGTAAATACTAAAATCCTTAATGCTGTTTGAAAGCAAAAAGGGATTCACAGTACACAAGTGTGTGGGTCACAAAACAGCTGCAATATTTAACATACAAAATTATTCACAGGTCACTACAGGCTACACCAAAGTTGGGCAGTGACACAGAGGTGCAAGGATTTAAAGTGGATGTCTGTGTTTGTACATGGGTTCTCCTATGGACACTGCATCACCACTTCAACAAAATGCAAGCAGTTCTTTGAAACTGAGGTTTTTTCCTTAGTGCCTGCAGGTTCTGTGAGCTTCCAGCGAGTGCTACTTGAACATGACTTCCTATGGCAAAAGACAGACAACTCTTAGGGGGGAAGAGATTTGCCTTAACTCACTAGGGAATGTCCTAAAGACAACACAACAGCAAAATGCTAATCCGTGTAGAAAAGATGAAGATGAAATTACTAAAATAACATGGACAACTTACAGGCTGTGCTATATTCTATTTGACTATGCACTCCTTGCTGTACTAACTGAAAATGTCACCCTGTAAATAGCGAAGTCTCTGTCATGTCTGTGTCAGCACAATAATAATCTGGGATTAGAACTTTGCTGAGGTCACCTCATGTGTTCTTGGAATCCACCTGGAAACACAGGAACATTTATCCTTCTCTAATCTCTGCCTACCACCATGGAAGCTCTGGCTCTGAGGATCTGAAGATTAAGCCTGTGTGCTTCATTTTTATAGCTTTTTGTACTCTCTTTTATTGCCAGTGATTGTATTTCTCACATCTGCATTTGAGTCTACAAATATTCGACTCCCATCTGATCTATACTTTTTTATTTACTGGGAACTTAAAGAATAATGAATCAATTTTGTTGTCTACATCTTTTAGAAGACACAAATCACCCAGCAGTGAAGTTACTATAAATATAAGAAATAAGGCATCAATTTTAGTGCCTGATGTTGGCTAATTTATTTTTGTATGTTTGGTTATTCAGATACTCTCTGACCCTGAGAGTCTTGACTCAGAACACTGTGTAAAAAATTGTGTGAAATTCTGCTGAAGATTAATGTATTTAGCCAGACATTGTGGAACACTGCTAACACCCTGGCACTCAGAAAGGCTGCAGGAGGACAGCAAGTTGACATATTGGAGTCCAGCCTGGACACCTTAGTGAGAGCTCATCCTTCAAAAAGTATTCGTATAGTATATTAGAAATAGATGCCAGGCTGGGGAGATAGCTCAGCAGTCTAAGTGCCTTCCTGGCAAGTGCAAGGATCCAGGTTTAATCCCTGGTACTGCATGCTATGCCAACCCTACTATCCTGGCCACTAAAACCAGGTGTGGTGGTCTACATCTGTAACCCAAGTGCCATAGGGTTGACACAGGAGCATCGCTACGAGTCTGAGTTGTGTAGTGAGACCCTACACCACACAACTCAGACTTTAGTGGAACCAGGGATTAAACTCTAGCCCTCATGCTTGCCAGGGAAGCACTTATTCTACTAAGCTATTTCCCTAGCCTACAACTCAGACTAAATAAATAAAAGATTTAAAAAATTTAAAAATATGTGCCAAATTAGTGGATTTATAATCATTTCTGATTGTTCTGTTTAAGACAGATGAAATTTTTAGAGAACTGAATACTGTGGTAATTATGTCAAAATATGAAGCCCTTGAAATTCAGGACCAATTTGGGACCATCTAAAAGTGAACACATGGGGCCAGGGAGATGGCTCAGTGGAATAACTGCTTCCCTGGCAAGCGCAAGGGCCTGAGTTCAATCCCCGGTTCCACAAAAAAAAAAATAAATAAATAAAAAAAAATAAAAAATAAAAAATAAAAGTGAACACATGGTCAGAAATAAGGGTATATCAGACCCAATCAGGAGAAACAGGTTTACTCTCTCTTGGGACTGAACTGAGTACCTAAGCTATCCTGATAGTAAGACCTCACCAAAACTTAAGAGCTACTTAAAGGCCTTTCTGACAAACCTCATAGAGGTGTTTCCTCATCTAACCTTGCCCTAGGGAAAAAAAAAAAATCCTGGTGACATAAATGGTATCCAAAGAAAAACAAAAAATAGATTTAACATAAAAAATTGGACTCCAAGGGGCTGGTCAGATAGCTCAGTGGACTAAAGTACCTGCTTAGGCAGAGCACAGCAGCTGGGGTTCAATCCCTGGCATGTTATGCTGGCTCCGCCTTTGGGGCACGCTGAGACTCCCTGTGCTGGGCGTGGTAGTTCCTGCTTATAAGCCCAGGGCTTTGTAGCCTGAAAATAGGAGAATCACTGTGAATCTGATCTACGTAGTGAGACCACATAGACCCTGTAGACCCTGTACTACATCCCAAAAAACAAAGAAAGGAAAACTAAAACCTTGGCCTCCAATCAGTCAGAGGAACAATCCACTGTAACCAGCTTTTCTTCTGCAACGTTAGATCTTCTCATGCTTCATAAACTAGTTTCCGTACATAACTATGAGAATCCATATACATATAATGAACATGTACTCAAACGAAACATAATTAGTAAACATATAATGCAGACATACACCCAGTGTTTGTCATGTAAAACACTCAAGACATATTGACTATTTCCAGTATTGTAAAATGAAATGCTGTACTCGTAAAGTATGATTCAGTTGCAAACGTAGTGCTGTTTTCTACACTGCCTTCATTCCCTAGCACGAAAATGTACGCATTTGTGGCTACTGCTCCTCAATGCCCATGACAGTTATTTAAAGCATTACTGCTGCTCACGTGTGATTTCGTAAGGTGGCAGCCCAGCAGTCCGGTTGCTTACTTTGATAGAATTATTAAACATTAGAGCCATTTCTGTTTCTGCTAATAAAATACTGAATTAGTTAAGGCAGGAAGTGGCACTTTCCTTCTAACAGTTCTCAGCAGGACCAGCCCGCAATGGAGAAAAGCCATCTGCTGCCCAGCACTTTCAACGAGGTAGAATTGATTCACAGGATGCGAAAAAGACTTCACATAAACATGAAAGTGACCTGGCTTCCCCATGTGCAAAAATGCCTACATTCTGCCCACTAGAGTCATTAGGACATTTTTTTTAAAAAAAAAAAAAGCACAAGTTTATTTTCAACTTTGGTGGTGCTGGTGCAGCCAGAGAAGGCCGAGCATTAGTAAGGGCCGTTGAGCAGGCTGCAGTCGTGCACAGGGAGAACGGCGGCTTTCCAGATAAATACGGGACATCGTCACACGCACAAATGGCCCTGACAGCAAGAATGGCTAAAGCGTGGGTTTTAATGAGGCACAGTTTCTGTTAGGAGGCTAATTTAACCCAGCTAAAGAGCGCCAATTAAAACACGAGACACAGCTGGCCTGAAAACATGAGGAGTCTAGCAATCACCACGCACAATTACCAAAGACGTCAATAAGCAGAAAGCGGGGCTGGTTTTCTGTTCGGAGGCAGCCTCGCGGCCACTGGGTCTGTCTCAAGACTTCCTCATACATTGCATGCACAAACTTAGTACTTTCTTCTGGTCTGCTTTTTTCTAGACTCCGCATTCTGCGAACCATCTTCAAGGTGGTATCGGAGTTATTGAGAGCACCCCTTTCTCTCCCAATCAGTGCTATCCTCTCAACCAGGTAGGTTCCTTACTCTTTATTTCAGCTGCCCCAAAGTTTAGCGTCAGCCTGTCTTTTTCAGGCGTGTCGTCTCAGATTATCACCCTCACGCTGAGTTCCAGCCAGACTGAACTCACTGTTTCATGTAGTCTCCATATCTTTGTGTGAACTACTCACTATGTGTGGGATGTCTAATTGCAGAGATTCTTGGGCTTGCATAAGATTTTGCTTGGTGACATACATTCTTCAAGTGGGATTTCGTAGGTGATCTGTAGCCAGTGGCCACTTTCCCATACCTTACTATTTACAACCATAATGACATGTATTGAACGCTAACATTGCCTTGAACCTTCTGATGAAGGTTTTATACACACCTAGCAAATGAGAAGAGTATTACATAGTGTTATGCAGTACATAGTGCAAGGCTGACAATCCTGGCTCTATCGCTTATTGACTGTATGAATTTAGGGATTTATACTGAGTGCTTTGGTGTCCTCTTGTGTGAAAGAGGGACAATAATAAGACTGATAATACCTAATAAGGCTATTATGGGGATTACATGAAATAAATCCTATAAATCCTTTAAAATAGTTCCTAGTATATTGTAATTACAAAATAAATATCAGATGCTATTGCCATTCCACTTTACAATTCCTTCAAGATAGACACATTAATCCCATTTAAACGATGAGGAAACTGAGAATTAGAAAGTTTGGAAATATGTCCAGAGTTAGACAGCTGATATATGGCACTTTGAATACATAACACAAATCTGTCAGCTTGTTAATCCTGAATTTGTGATTTTATTTTCTGCAGTAATGAAGATTTATTGTTTTTATACCCTTATGAATTTTCTAAGGACTAACGAATGACAACTGTTTATTCTAACATTTATTAAGTTCTTCATACTAGGAGGTCCTCAACATTACTTTATATCATATAGTCACACAGCTTACATGTGACAGAGCTACAACTCAAGCAGAAACTCTTGTCCTATCCTCTGTGGTTCTCGTAGGCCTAGTGGTAGCCAGTTGTGTGCCACAGTGTTTTGTAGGTTGTGCCAGTGTCAGACGTACCAACAATTTGTCAGTCCTAAATAGCACCACTCAACTTGCATGCTACAGCCTGTAAAAAGATCTTCCATGCCATGGATGGATATCCAATCGATACTGCACTAAACTGAGCTTTCTGCAGGAGTTTAGATGAAGATAATCAAATGATGCACAGGGAACCTTTCCTATGCATGCTGACATTTTAAATTAAGAAAATAGCTTAAGCTATTTCCACTGGTGACTAATAAAGGAAAAATAGCTTTCACTTTAATAATGTCAAGTTGGATTTGACCAAACTTTATGCAGTCATTAAGTGGTATAGCTGAGGTTTACAGCCTGACATTTAGTACTTTTTCATACTATGTAATATTTTACCATTTGCTAAGTAGTTGAGAAACCTTCAGCAGAAGGCTCAGGACTTATGTTTTACTTATTAGTTCCAAATCTCTATTTCCCCATGTATAAACAGAAGATTAGAATAATATCTGCCTTTTATGATTGTAGATTGGATTAAATAAGAATATTCTCAAAGGCCACACTGAATTGTATATGCCCTCAGTAAAGTTATGATAAAGAAAAAAACCAGTATTTTTAAACCAAAACATTAAATAATAGCCCCTTATCATTCCAATTGTTGTGACTGTCTATACCTCAAGTCTTTCTGAGGGTACACAGAGGTGGATAGTAGACATCGTGAAGTCCACTTGCAGGAAGATGAGAGACCAGAAAATAAATAGCTCACAGGGGAGAGGTGCTCTGAAGGCCCAGCATGTGAGAAGTGGCAGAAAGGGATATTTCATAGTAAACAGCTTCATTCTCACCCAAGGGCCCCAGGCCCCAGTGGATGCTTCCGTGTTGTTGAGATGTTCCAGACGGTCAGTGCTGGGAGTTCTTCTTAGTTCTCACTTCTCACTGCGATAGTGAACTTCATATGCACAGCTCATTTCTTTAGAAGTCCTCAGCTCCAATTCAATAAAAGATGAAGTATTAAAATTGATGTAAATATGATGGCTAATATGAAAAACAGAGTGTGCATATAAATTTCCCAAGGAAAATATATATGCTCTCAGTGGCCACCTCTCTCCTTCCGTGAAGAAACCCCGTGTTATGAACAACTGCATTGGGAAGTTCCTGAGTTCTTATTGTTATTGTTATCATTATTATTATATAATTATTTTTTATCTTTTATTCATTTTAATGAGAAGAAAAGATCAAATAACAATGAAACAGTTTCAAATCAAGTTAGTGGGACAGTTATAATAATTAATGCATTGCATGTTGCTGTCTTCATAGTAGTTATTCAGAGGACAAGATGTAGACATGACATGTTGTCTAAACAACATTAGCACAAACCTTTCTTTTCATTGAACTAAGAAAAAGTAGTTATTTATCTAACTTAACTGTCTTGTATATACATATTTTTTTCACTACAAAACAGTCCTTTATTTATATCCCCCTTTTTTGTTTGTTTTGTCAGCCGTGGTTGCTTCACTGCTGATAGAGAAGCTGTATTTTGAGAAGTTTTTAAAGGACCTTTTCGTACTTGATGCCAGTCCAAATATTATAGGTATTTGAATTCAGGAGAATAACCCAACATAGTCCAATAGTCCATAATAGCAATGAGTTACCAGCACAACTGACGAATGTCCAAAGTTGTTGACAAATTATAGTTATCATTAGTGCAACGGGCCAAATTGAGATCCGCCACTAACTGACAAATGCTAGGCCTCAACCCTCAGTGTGAATATAGTTGAGATAAGCCCTTTAAGAAGGTAATTAAAGTTAAAGGAGGTCCTAAGAGTGGAATCTGATTGAATGGGACTGGTAGCCTTACAAGGAGAGGAAGGAAGTAGTGCCAGAGACACCCCACTTAGTGTGGAGAGGAAAGCCCCTGTCCATGGAAGGACCTAGTGGGTGCTCGGAAGAAACCTCCCTACCTTCACCTTGATATCAGACTTCCAGCCTCCAGAAATGTGAGAAAATAAATTTTTGTTGTTCAGTTCATCCATTCTCTAATGATTCATGACAGCAACCTAAGCAGATCCTGTAGTGATAGATATTTGTATTAAGTGAATTGCCATCCTCCTATAAAAATAATGGTTTGGCTGGGGAGACAGCTCAGCAGTCTGAGCGCAGGCCTGGCAAGCACAAGGACCTGGATTCAATTCCCTGTACCACATGCTGTGCCAGCCCGGGAACCCTGGGAAGCAAAGATGAACCACACAGCCATAGCAGACTTAGCAATGGCCTGGACTCATAGTTACATGGATCCTACTTTTCCCTTCCGAAATTTAAACTTTTCTGGGCAAAAGGATTTTATAATTCTGTCTTCTTAGGCCAGTAGGTCTCAAGTGGCGATTGACAGTATCTATTCTTCCATCAAAAAACTGCTTCTTGAGGCTGTTCTGTGCCTGATCCAGGCAAATGTTCTGGGGATAAAGCAGCAAAGCAGCTGTGTGTTTCTTACTCCAGTTTACAAACTAGCATGTAAATACAGAGCTCCATGCAAAATGAAGTATATTAATGATAAAGTTAACTATATGAACTATAGAAATTATCTGGTCATGGAAAATGCATAAAAGAGCATCAAAAAGACTGACAGAGGATGAAATTGTCATTTGAAGAAAAATCTGAACTATGGTCAAGAAAGGTGGTCAGGGATGACCTTTGCCCCAAGAGGAGGCAACAACCATGTTACAGGGAGGAGGAGAACTCAGACAACTGCATAAAAACTCTTGCTTTGTCTGAAAATCAGGATAAAGGATGCAGCTGTGGAGGCAGATAGGAGTGCTGGGCTGCGAGGTCCTTCAGATGAGAACCAGAATAGCTGGGTGCGCTCCAATTGCCTTGAAATTGATTGTGGAAGCTTTAGTTAAATAAGATATGATATTATTTCATTTTAAAGCAAATATCACCCTGGCTAATGCAGCCTGTGCCCCAGTGTTACAACGTTTGACTGGAAGAAAGCCAGGCTCAGTCATTGAGGTACTGTGTATGATGGCTTTTGTGCCGTGAAGGGAAAGTTGAGTGGTTGTGAGACCTTGTGAGTCAGCAAGCCCTGCTGTTCGCAGTCTTGTCCTTTGATTGAAAAGTTGGAGAAGAAGCTGGAAACAGGGGAGCAGCCCAGAGGCCATGCAGTTACCCAGGGGGAGGGGAGATAGCAGCCTGCACCACAGCGGCTGGCAGCAGTAAAGATGTCAGGATGTGGACAGATCCTGCATAAAATAAATGAATACATAACTTTACAAAAATAAAAATATAAATAAATAGATAATAAAACAGAGCAGTGGAGATAGCTCAGAAGCATAAGCATCTGTCTGACAAGTGCAAGGTCTCAAGTTTGATCCTGGTAGCACAAAAATAAACAAATAAGTAAATAAATAACAATAATAATAGAAAAAACATGCTTTCCTAAGAATATGAATGACAGAATTAAATTTTAGCAGTCACTCTCACATATTTTTTGCTTACCAACTGCTTTTCCAGTGGAAATAAGCACTAATCCAACATTATTAATGTTCCTGTGTGCTCAGACAAACCCATTTTTTAAAAGTTGCCTTTTTTTGCCAAGATAGCACCAAAAGCAAAGGAAGCCCCTGCCCCTTCCAAAGCTGAAGCCAAAGCTAAAGCTTTGAATGCCAAGAAGGCCATGCTGAAAGGCATCCACAGCTACAAAGAGAAGATGATGTGGACATCACCCCCCCTTCTGCAGTCCCAAGACACTGGGATGGAGGCAGCCCAAATACCCTTGGGAGAGCACCCTCGGGAGAAACAAGCTTGACCACTGCGCTATCATCAAGTTCCCTTGAGCACAGAGTCAGCCATGAAAAAGATCGAGGACAAAAACACACTCGTGTTCATTGAGGATGTCAAAGTCAATGAGCACCAAATCAAACAAGCTGTAAAGAAGCTCTATGAGATCAGCGTTGCCAAGGTCGATACCCTAATCAGGCCTGATGGAGAGAAGAGGGCGTATATTCAACTGGCTCCCGATTATGATGCATTGGATGTTGCCAACAAAACGAGGATCATCGAAACTGAGTCCACCTGGCTAATTCTAAACATATAATATTTTTCTCAGTAAAAATAAATAAATAAATGCTTCTTATAATAGGTTGCACTAGGCATTTGCTTTTTGCGCTCACAACGTTGTCTTCATTCTCTAAGGCCTGGGAATCAGCATAATGACCACAGTAAAACCCAAATCGTACTGTCTTAGTGGCTAATGAAGTTCTGCATTCTTCCTAATACATGGACACAGCCACACTGACTTCACTGTGTCAACAAACCAGGTGGGTCCACCACCAGAGACACTGGAAACTAAGTTTGGCTTTTGGAAACTGAATACTCCACTCATGTAATGTTGTCATCTTTCATTTCATAAAACTGTGACATGAGAAGTTGCTATTACAGGGTTATCTTTCCAGTTTTCAGTATAAACCTGTGAAATAGTATCATGAGAAAGAAAAGCATATGCTTAAGGTTTCTAACAAATTTCATTTGGTGAACAATTACTGAAGGCCTCTTATATGTTGGCATCGGTCCCTTTCCTCTAAGCCTCAGTTTCCCACTTCCTAGAGTTAGCATGCCAGCAACTAACATTAGGGCATTTTAATGGTTTATATATAATATACTGTGCTAGGCCCCAGGATACAAAATGAATAGATCTTTGCGCTCACCCCAGGAATCACTATCCAGCAGAAAAGAGGCCATAGAAATACTATACTGAGATTCACTGTAATAGAAGGATTGCAAAATGTATTGAGAGCTTAGATAAATGCGGGATCAACAATGACTACTCAAGCGCAGAATTGGAACAAGTCTAGGCCAAAGAAATCTACACAGAAAAGGTTAGCACTCTGCTTTGCATTTAAGGATGGTTCATGGCTCAAATTTCATGTATATGACAAGGCGAAGTCTCGGTAGCTCAGACAAATACCTGCGGAGTCTATAACAAGCGAGGCTGTGGCACTCACACTTAACACACAATCCTCACAGCAACTCAGTAAATTAAACTTGTTTTAAAATCCTACGCTTTAGATCAGCTCAGAAAGGTGAAATAATTTATTCGGGGCCTCATAGTTACTGCAAGATTTGTATTACTTTCTCTGCAACTTGAAATTCTGGTTTTTAAACACTGAAGTATGTTATCAGATATGGGGAACAGTGTGTGGACAACGGTAAGTCCTTTGGCATATGCACTTGAGACTTTACAAATGCACTGCGGTCACATGAAATTTTGTACTTACAGTGTCATGGTCACACTTAGAAAGGGTTGCACTTTGTATTTTTTAAATTTTATTTTATTTCTTCTGTATTTGCTGCAATGTCTCGCTATGCAGGTCAGATTCACAGTGATCCTCTTGTTTTCATCCTCCTCAGCTCTGGGCCTACAGGCATGTACACCACACCCGATCTGGGTGGCTAGCTCAGCGTGCCTGGGTGTGGGCCCAGCCGGGGACTGAACTTTTAGTCCCTGAGCCTTAGCAGACACTAATCCACTGAGATGTCATACTGGCCCCTGCACTTTGTACTTTTAAATTAGGGGTACTTGTCCTGAACTGGACTTTCAAAATTAACTAACTAATTAGATTTTATGACAAGTGCTGGAGTCTTACTGCATAGGCAGAAAGGACTTTCTGGTTGTTTGTCAGAACCGTAGTACTAAGAAAAAATAAGATCAAGATTAAAAAATATAACCTCAATTCAATAAATTCAAGAGGTTTGGGTGAACTTTGCAGTAACCAAATAATAACAAATATGATGGGAAGTTACTGAAATAATTGAAACAAATTATGATAAAGCTGGGTCACTGCCAGGAAGAACACAGTCTGAGAAGGGGCTGCTGCACAGGGGTTCAGCATGCCCCCAGGACAGCTTAATTAGTGCAGTGTGCGAGAGCTGCACCACAGGTGACTCCAGGGACTTTGGCGTGAATAACAGGGTGGGCAATTAGGCGGCATTTGGAGCACAAGAGAAAGGGGCAGGGACACCCGGTGGATGTGCAAGAGAAAATTGGTGATATGAAGACCTATTCCAAAAACCTAGGTGTGGGAGCTACAAGAAGGAGGAGACCTTCTGCACTCTGGGAAAGCATGCAATGAAAAGAGATAAAGCCCTTGGACACAAAGTGATAGAGATAACAGTTACACATGTATATTAACAATGATTCACTGATAATAAGTATATTCTGCCTACAGTCTCTGTAATTTGTTAACTGGTTGACGCAGATCAAAGTATATTAACTTTTTATTTTTTTAGGGTAACCAGAGATTGAACTCAGGCCCTTGCGCTTTGCCAGATGGCTCTACTGAGCCGTCTCCCTGGTCCCAACTCTTTTTTTAATAAGTAGATCATCTATCAGTTTTTCAATAGGTGGAGTGGCCTGAGCATTTACTTTTGCTAGAGTATAAGAAAACTGGACTTATGCTTTTGGAAACTCACAATGAAAATTCAGATAATTTAATTTAACATGAATTTGTGTATAGCCTGCACTGCTCTAACAAAAATGAATACAGATTTCTTTTATATGAGTGTTCCTATAGGCATCCTATATAAATATGATAAGGAGAAAAGGATATCAGTGCCAAGAAAAGGGTTAAATAAATGCCTAAAATTTTAATAAAAAATATTCACTGTGATGACTAATGGTTTTATGCTGGCAAATTAAATGAAAATATGATAATTTGAAATAAATACTTTTCAGAACACTTTATATTTTCATGAAGACTGAAAACTTCTGTGAATTTTGTACTTGTGATAGTCTGTACAGAAGGAATCATTTAAGTCTGTAAAAATAGTAAAAACCTACAGGCAGAGTCATTCCCTTACTCTTACCTTAATATAGAATAGATTAAGGCATCCTAGCTATTTGTCCTTAGAACTACTGTGCACTTCACTTTCTGAGCTATTCAGAAAGGCTTTTTGTATGGAAAGTTCTCATGGTTATAAAGCATTAAGATGAGAGAACAGCATGCTATGTCGCATTTATGCTTCTTTTTGTTTGAGGAGCTGAAAGAGGTTTGCAAACAAGGTCTAATAAATCTCTTTCAGACAGTCGCTTGTGGGAACTCTTCTCCCTCAAAGGAGACTAGAACACATAAAGGGTGAACAGAGACTGGGAGGAGAAAGTGAAGACAGACAGGTGGCCACTGTTCTCTGGAGTCATCGAAGACGTGCAAGGCTGCAGGCATTTAACCTCTGACAAGATCTGTCAATATAAAGTACCCGCGTTCTATCCTCCCCTTGTGGTGCTGTTATATATGGATGTGCCATCTGGTAACATAGGTGAGCGGCTGAACAAAGCACCAAAAGTGCAGAGAGTGGGGGTGAAGGAACAAAGGCAAACAAAACAGCTACAGATTCCACAGCTCCCTTGCTAGAATCTGCTAGACACTGTCAATGTCTTCTTCCCTTTCTCATAATTTCTTGTATATTATTTCATTAAACGAAACTGAGTTCTGTAGAGAATAAACAAGGGAGCCCTTGTGACTGAGTGCAGTTGATCATGAAAGAAACTGACTCACATACACTTGGGCACAAGAAAGTAAAGCAGGCAAGACTGGGTCAGAGGCTGTCCATGCGCCACAGTCAAGGCACCTAGGAAGGATGCTTTGCATCTGGGGAAAATATTATTTATCAAAACTGAAGAACCTATGTTGGGAAATAGCTCAGTGGTCTAAGCACCTGCCTGGCAAGCACAAGGTCCCGAGTTTGATCCCTGGTACGTCATTCTGTGCCAGCCCTGGAGCCCAGGGAGCACTATGCCAACCCCCAAACTCATCATGGTAGTGCATGCCTGTGATCCCAGCACTGGAAGGCTGACACAGGAGGGTCACTATGAATCTCAGCTGCATAGTGAGACTGTACCAAATGAACAAATAGATAATTCTTAAAAAAAAAAAATGAAGGACCTAATAAATAGCAGCCATCAGGTCAAAGAATACAGAATTTCCATATATTTTTTTTCTCCAGGGAAGTGTACTATTTAGACTAGAACAGAACTCTTGCAAAACCAAGTAACTGTTTTGTGGTTATTGACAGAAGCAGAACACAGACTGACGTGGAGTTAGGAAACACTTTCCTTAATCAGTTTTGAAATTGTCTCATTGTTTCTCAATAAAATAAAAAAAGAAAGGGACACATCTTCCTGTGACATCACTCTACCTCCAGGATAAAAATGCATCTTTACATTCTCATAAACATCTAGAGAAGATTTTTCATGAGACAATATGACAACTCAAAATTGGGCTAGGAGAATACCCCACTGGATCTGAAGTCACGCATGAAGATACCAGCGGTGTCTGTCCCTCAACCTCTAGTTCTGCAATCTTCAGGTTGCATAAGAAACTCAATGGATACACATGGACATTTATCTAATAAATCACATGGACATTTATCATGGAGTCAGTCAGATGGTAACAGTTCAACAAACATTAATTTATTCTGGCAGCAGTTCTTTAAATTCAGATATGTTGATGTATCTGCATGAGTCTTAGCATTACTCTAGGCATATTGCATGTTATTATAGTAGTTTTTGATAAAGACTTGATAGAAAATTCAATATATTTGGAATTGACATGAATCTATAAGTTCTGCTGTTGTTTTTTGTTTGGATTTCAAGCACCTATATTTACTGTTTTTAATTTTCAAATAGGATCTATAGTTGTAAAAGTAAGTGTAGATGTTATTTCAAACATTATTTACCTCAAAAATGATGTTTGCCTATTAAAATGTTATTCATCATAGACTTTATGTAAAAGAGTAAAAAACTAACAGTTGAGTAAAGTATCAGAAAATAATAACAGTGCCTGAAATTTAATTTCTACAGTTAAAATAATACTAAACCAATAATGAAAGCAACAAGTACAGCAATAATTGCAATCCTGCCCACTGGTTTCTAATTTTACAACTTTAAGTAGTTAAGAGAAATGCATGCCAATGTAGCGATTAAAAGATTTGTAATTTCTATTGAAATGGAAGGTCTAGTGAGTAATTGCTGAGATGCAAATTAAAAGTTATTTCTAAAAGAGTTACAATAACTGTTAAAAATACAGATTTAATATAAAAATATCAAAAAAATCAAAGAAAAACATTTTAAAGAGTTAGACAATATATATATACATATATATATATACATATATATATGTATATATATATATATATTTGCTTAATGAATTAACAATGATGTTCAAGTTATACAACATACAAATACTTGGTGAAAATGGATTACAAAGCAATAACTTTCAAATGTTTAACAAATAGGAAGAGCAAATCATCAGGAAAAGCCCAATAGAATTGATTACAAAAATATTAGTTTTATCCGTACATTAATAAGTGTTGAATACACAGAAAGATACCTCATTTACATGCAAAAAACTAGACCAAGGACAAGCAAAAGTATGGAGAGCACAAGCTACATGTGGTGCAAGTGTACTGTGTAAGGTGTCCGGGTACCTTCACTCCCTCTACTGCTTACTGACAAGTGTTCCTTGCTTGCTCTGTGGATCTTAGAAAACTCAATCTCTTGACACCTTCTCATTTTGGTGACACAGTCCTAAGAGGATGGAGAGTGAGGTGGCAGGTTTCAAAAGTCAAAGAGTATGTCTTATAACTCTGATTTCTGAGATTGGATGAGTTGTTCTCAGAAAATAGTTAAGATGAGCAAAAAGGTATCTCTAAAGATATTCATATCAGCATTATCTAATGAGTGGAAACAGTAAAGGAAGGAAGCAAAAGGGGAAGAGGGAAGGAGGGATGATGGGAAATAGCCTGACTCTAAAAAATAACATGGTCTATCAATTAAGTTATTATATTTTATAAGTAGTTTTGTGGACTGAATAGTCAACCATGACATGGTTAAGTAAGTTCTAGTTTAACTCATTCATTCAATGTATACTTAAGTACTTGCTCTTCAGGCACTGCTGTAGGTTTCAAGGATATGAAAATGAACAAAAGGAGTGACAATGCAGAGGGAGAACCTTGTCAGCTGGTGATGAGAGTGACATTATTCATTTGTCAATAGGAGAGCTGCTAGGCCTTTCAGATTGCATGATCTCAGAGTACTGCTGCTCCAAACTTCAGCTGTGATTGGAGATCCAGGAGGAATCAAGGCTCAGGAGGGTGAGAGAGAAGACTATGTCTGAATGTTACAAGGAGGAGGACACGAGGAAGAGACCAATAGAGAAGTGCGCTAAATCGATGTGTGGAACTTTCCAAATTGGGTAAGAAGCTTGTATTTATTTGACTGCGTTAACGAAGTTGTGATTTGACTTATGTCTAAAAGGAATATTCTGTTTTCTTCAAGAAGAAGTTACTGGAAGGCAGGAGTGAAGCAAGCGGTCCAACTCAAGGGTTATGAGGGCTTTTTATGCAGGGGAAGATAGTATAGTGGTCATTAGTAAGAAGGTATAAACATGAGGCAAAGCATCACTGGATCTCTGAGGAGAAGCGAGAAGTGCAGCCTGGTGTTACTATCCCATTGAATGGGAGTGGGAGAGACTAACTGGAGGAAGGTCGTTAGAAAACTTAGGGAGGTCTGGCGCCAAGCCTTGGCGAACTCAGATGCTTAAAAAGAGAAAGTACAAAAAGGAGCAGCCTCAAGAATTGGAAAGAGGCAGTTGGTGAGATAGAAGAAATAATCAGGGAACGTGTAATTACGGAAACCATAAAGGGAAAGCCACCAAAGGAAAGGAATGGTCGGCTTCTTATTTACAAGGTTAAGAACAACAACATCAAAGGGGTCAAAGAGATTATTGATTTGAAAAGTAGAGCAATGGTAATCAGAAACCAGCTAGAGGCGTTAGGAGGAAGTAGTGATGAACTGGTTTAGCCAGTATCAAGAGGAAACTTTTCAGCTGACATCAATAGAAATGGGATTGTGAGTGCATAAAATGTACAAGTAAAAAAGGAATTTAAAGAGAAGATTTCAAGTACAAAGAGTGTGTATTTGTGCTGTGAGTGGTCCCACTGAATGAGGAATGGATGATTCTGGAGAATGAGAATAGAGTTAGAAGAGAAAAGCCCCCGAGGGGGTGAGAGGGGAATGGAATGAAAGCCTGGCTTAGACAGGTGTGTGAGCATTTCATTAGGAAGTTCTTTAGGCAGGTATGCAAGGCAATCTATGTTCTTTTACATTTGTGTATATTAATTACGTGGAAAAATGAATTTCACTGTGGCACCTATACACATGCATATAACATTATTAGAGACAGCTAAACTGGGTAGAAATAATAACAGGCAGTTAATCAGGGGTAGGTCCTTGAAGGAATCAGTGTAGAAGACACATTACAAATGTGGGTAGGGGTACATTCCTCCAAAGCCTGACCCCAACAAAGATAGAATGAGTATATACCTACATTTTTTCCCTAGGGATAACAATAATGATTGATATTATAAATAAGCATCAGTTGGAAACCAGGACCAGTTCTATCAAGGAAATGTCCCTCACCCATCCCTTCAGTGTTCTTCCCATGCACACTGCTGCATGACTTGCTTTCCCATTGGATAAATAACACCTAAGTGGCTATATTCTAATCTTATTAACTGTCCATAGTTTTGTGCTACATTATACTCACCTCATAATTTTCTGTGGGACCAATGTTACCTACATGACTATGCATGCAGTCTTGGTAGTTGATCATAGCTTTGTCCCATCTTATACCAGCCTTGTGATTTCATACCCCTTTAGGATTTTGTTCTGTAAAACTTTCTTTGGACTTGAGGGCCACTCACTTTCTGAGTTCCCTTCTGTCTTAATCAAACGCCATCTTTCCTTCAATATTTTCTACTCTTAACCTCCATTGTTCCTTAGAATTCATCCTGTTACCTTAAGAGAATAACAACTCAGCATGTGGGCATCTAGCAGGTTTGGAGTTATAACCTTTCCTTTACATTATTTGGAGGTCCTACATCATCCCTATATATTTGGAGGTCTTACCAAGATAATTAGAAGTGAGAATTTGCATTTGTTGTATAGATTTGGGATTGTAACAGATAATCAAAAAAAACCTATGCTTTGTATTTGTCAGTTGCTAATGCCTTGAATTGTTATGCCTTGTCTTCTTCAGTTGCTTATTGGTTGAATTTTTATGTCTTGTCCCTTTTGTGCAGTCTTTTGTTAAAAGTGATGATAAATTTAAATTGAGAACATGTGACGTTTCGCTTTTACATGCAAGATCTTGTATTACAGCTTTGTATATCTTGCATTGCTTAATTGCTGAATTTAGTGGTGTTCCTGGTTTAACATGTTTGACAATTGTGGTTGGCTATTTTATCTTAGGCAACAGGACTAGAGAAAAGTAGGAGATTACCCCCTGGTGGACTTTTGTATGAACTGCCATAAAATGGGTCTTTCATGAAATCTAGCTTGTATTTAGAAAATATACATGCTTATTAATAATCATAAGACCCCTCTACCAATAAAAAGCAGTAGACCAGCAACAATCCTTAAGACTTGTGGAACAGGTTTCACTGGGACAGACTGGCCTCCATTGTTCCTATATACTGTAGAGGGAATGTCAAGCCTGTTCTTCAGTTTCCTTTCTGTCTGATCTTTCATTGGGGATGAAGTGATCTTAGCTCCTGCCCCTATTCTCACCTTCTCTAGGCTGAGTGTGACAACCCATGAGCAAGCTGTCCCAGTAACTCGCCATGGGTATGAGACAAAAGAGATTCTTTTTCTATTTTTTTTTTATTAAAAAAAATAGCTTAAAAAGAACAAAAAATAGGAAAACAAAAATGAGAGCCAGCAAGATAGCTCAGTGGCCTAAGCTTCTGCACAGGCAAGTGCAGGGACTAGGGTTCAATCCCTAGCACCACATACCACCTCAGCCACACCCCAGGTGCCCTGAGTCGGCCACTGAGACCACGTGTGGTGGCAGCACCGGTAATCCTAGAGATGGGGATGCTCAAAACAGGAGGATCACTAGGAGTCTGAGCTGCATAGTGAGACCCTGAAGCAAATACATTTAAAACAAGAAAGAAAGAAAGAAAGAAAGAAAGAAAGAAAGAAAGAAAGAAAGAAAGGAAGGAAGGAAGGAAGGAAGGAAGGAAGGAAGGAAGGAAGGAGGGAGGGAGGGAAGGAAGGAAGGAAGGAAGGAAGGAAGGAAGGAAGGAAGGAAGGAAGGAAGGAAGGAAACAGAATTTCACTAAACAAAATAATAGGAATCTGACAGTGGTTGCTATATGCACATCTGGTAATCTGAACAAATAATTTGAAAATAACAATAGACTTCCTTCTTCTGATTCCACTGCTTTTTACCTTTCCCTACTATTTTGTACTGTCCCTTTTTTTGGAGGTATGTAAGACTTGAGAAAAAGGAGCTTTGAACTGCCCAAACATTTCCATGATATCAAACTAAGAACCTTTAAGTTGAGCCCATAGGAAATGAGGGTTGCTGATGCCAAAGACAGGGAAGTCATCTGAAATGAAGACAACAGGCTTCTCTGCCCTTTATAGACCTCAAAGGTACAGTGGTTACTCTGCCAGGCAGTTAAATGCTTTGAGAATAGCTGCCACTCTTAAAGCAAAGGTAGGTTCTTAAAGCAAAATACTTCCCGGTGAAACCTCATTAAAGCCAATATAACTTGAACCAGACAGGCAGCTGGATTCCTTTCCAGAGATAAATCTCTGATTGCTTGGAACCAGTGAAAGCTGAGAGGACAACTGAGAGGGTAAGGCCAGGGCAACTCTGGCGGATTCCAAAATGCTTCTCAGTGGAAACTGGATCCCAACAGCCCAACTGGGTAACCAGCAGAAAATAAATCTCCATTTATCTCTAAGACATGATCTTCAGGTATGGATATTTCTCTCTTCTAGCAAGTGAGAAAAAAATATTCTCCAACTCACTAAGAATAAAATTTAGAACAACCTGTAGTGAGATATCACCTCCCCCCAAGGAGGTCAGGCTTACAACAGCTGTTTGTCCTTTGAGGAACAAAAATCGCTGTCAGAAAAGTGATTTACATTTGTGCCTTACATATGCTAAGTAGGACTAAAGCAGGAGTTTTAGTCAGCCTTTCTTTTCTTTCATGTGCTTGGAAAAAGATGGATAGACATGCCTTGATTAAGATGTACATTGTGTTTGCTGAGCAATAAGTATAACCTGTGAGTTACAGAGTCATAGAAATTTCAGATTAGACTTTAAATAAAGCATATCCCTGTCTTACTGCTGAGGATGACAGCACAGGAGATTACATAGCTAAAACAAATGTCTAGGAGGCTTCTTCACCTTTAGGGCTCAGGCAAGATTTCTCTAAGCATTTACTTTATCTATCACTAGAAGTGGTATCTTTTGAGGCTAAGAAGTATTCTAATTTGCCCTTTGAGTTAGTCTCCACTCTCTTTCAAAGAATCAGAAAGCTGTCAGTCAGATCTCTTGACTATTGGTTGTGCTAGCAATGATTCAAAACAGGACCATTACAGATGAGATCAGTTATAACTTATGCTTTTAGAAATGACTGCTAGAGTTAAAAATTAAAATTTCTGGGGAACGTAGCATCACAATCCAGTAGAAGTCAACCTGAGCTATATTCCAGTCTCTCTCCAGATGGCAGTCACCTTTTGTGGAGCGGGTCATTTTGGGGGATGAATTCAGGATATAGAAATCAAGTAGAAATTAAAGAGACAATTACTTATCTTGTATATTCAGATGGGAAAATCAATGCCAATATGTCTTACTCCTTTTTTTTTGGTGGAACCAGGGATTGAAATCAGGCCCTTGCACTTGCCAGGGAAGCACTTATTCCACTGAGCCATCTCCCCAGCCCCCTCTCTTAGTCCTTTGGAATGGATTCTTAAGCACTGGACTATCTTTGACCCTGGCATGTTGAAAAAGAGCCAATTACTATTTTTCTGTATTTGTGCATGACCTGCATACCTCTAAGGGACAAAATGGAATTAAAAGAGAAGTACTGATTATGGAACTATTTCACAGCTACAATTGTACTGTAAGAGATGAATATGTTCATAATTATGTTATGTCCAGCCTTTTTTTTCAAACTGCATTCTAAAGACTTAAACTCGTCCTAAATAGCCCAGCACTGAGCCTCTGGACAGGACACTTTAATCTGTATGTTCATGAAAAGTGGGGCATGGCTTTGGGAGTACTTACTGAGGACTGAGGATCTGCGCAACAGTCTATAAGACATCTGAGCAAGAATCAGATGTTGTGGCAAAGGAATGGAAGACTGCAGGCAAAGACCTCACTGTGCACACGTCATATTGTGTCAGCACATCTTGCTTCCAAAGGGAGCCTATGGCTATCACACAACTGGCTCCTTACCTATGAACCTCTCCTTCTAGAACAACAAGCCATTAATATAAAGACATGTTTCTCCTTAAATCCTGTCACACTTCTATCAGAAAAGTGGGAGACTGAGGCTGAAAGACTTGACTTTGAAGAGGTAATTCTCCATGCATACTCAGCCAGTGAAGACTTATTAGACACATCCCTGATTTGACCTTCTCCTGTGATGGCCATTTCTTTATAGAAAATCACAGAAGAAAGGCTATAGTGATTCTGCATCAGGCACTTAAAGTTCCTTACTTGCCTCTGGGATTAGTACTCAGCTAGTAGAACTCATAGCTCTGACTAGGACTGTACAACTCAGTGAAGGACAGAAAGTCAATATTCACACTGATGATGATTACTTGAGGTTCACTCCAGCTATAGCACAACTTAACAGAAAGGCTCTTTATGTTGAGAGCAAAAAAATACTCTTATTCTCATTGGCCTAGCTGTTATGTGGGATAGACATCCTCCCATCAACCTATACATTCTATAACATTACAAGTCAGAGACTGGTTTTTAACAGACTGGTTTAATTGTCCTGACTTAGATAGGAAGCCCTAAATAGCACTCATTGGTCCTGTGGAACAAATCTGTGGCCCTGAATGGAGAGGAAGATACACACTGGGACGTGTATGGTTACAAGGCAGGAAAGTAAAAAATATTGGTAACTTGGCAAACCTACCTCATCTGTGACACTTATGGTCTAGAAGTGTTTCACTAATATGATCATTTGGCTTTTATCTTTATCCCCTACCTAGCATTAGGGGATGTCATGCAACACATTGAAGCTTTGACTAACTATACTCAATGAGCCCTAACACCATGACTGGTATCTCTCCTGAATGAAGTAAAACTAATGAGGGAAACCATCCTCCTCCAAAGGCAGATGGCATCAGACATTCCAACAGCAGCACAAGTAGGTACTTGTGCAACTGTGAAAGCTGAACGATGTGTGCACATTCCTCACCCTTCTCCTCATATCTAGATAGCTCTCCAAGACTGACTCATACCAGGTCAGATTCTGAAATTCCCCGGACATTCTCCTGGCCCTCTTATTTAAATTTTATTTTATTTTATTGAAGTACAAATATCAGTGAGACAGTTTTAAGGCACCTTAACAGGATGGATTCGATAAATTGATACATTGCAAACTGTTTTCATAATATTTTGGTATCATACAAGGTATACAATGATATTATACTTACAAACATTATTATAACAGATGTCTCCTATCAGTAAATTAAGAGAGTGTAGCTGTTTATGTATCTTATTTTTTATACCTGAATTATATTAAAGATTCAATAATTAATACTTTTTTGTTAGTTTCCTAGGGGTTGTCCATATACTAGAAGCTGACATAAGATCCTGTCCAACCACCATTAGTGCAAATCTTGCCTCTCATAGAATTATGTAGAAGCACGGCGTTATCTATCCCAACTGTACTGTCCATACACACACATCATGATTCTTCCTTTCTATACCCCTTCCTTTGTCTACACCTGTCAAAGGTGGGCACTCCATAGTCATTCAACTAACTTAGGTGCTTGAACGCGACAACACAATCCAACACAGTCCAGCATTCCACAACAATAGTGAGTTATTCAAAGAAGTTGTCGACCATAGCCATTTACCGCTCAGCTTAATATTATGGCCCTGCAATGTATACTTCATTTTTATACTTTTCTGCTGGATGGATAAGCCCTAGATAGAGTAAGACTTATATACCAACACATGTACTTTATATTTCTTATGTGGTCAGTGAAGTCCCCTCCGGGTTTATCTTGTAGTCTTGTACATTATCCTATAGATCCTTTGTCTGTGTCATCCATGTGGATGAGTCATGGCCAATTCTTGAGCAGTTTGCTCTCTGTGAGAGCCTGAGAGAAAGTTTTCTCTCCATGTGACTCTTCTCAGGCAAACTACAGATCATCGGTCATATTCCTCTATGGCTCCATAATCTCCTTGTTCAGAAAATTTGGGGCTCAACTGAGTTTCATGATGTTACAGTACAGGTTCTCCAATGTCCTGAGTCTTCACTGACCTTGAAAGGCTAGGGTCAAAATGTTGGCTGGCTTTGTGGCTCTTCTATTTCTCCAATTTGTGATCTGTGAACTTAGGTTGTTAACCATCCAAAAGAAAAGCTGATTAGTATCCTGCAGCATATGCCATTCACTTTGCCCTATCTGACTCAGTTGTTTTTTGTTGTTGTTGTACGTTTCCATTTGTATTTCTTCTTTTCGCTTGTTGTACTAAGGAGACTATATGATATTTACAAATGTGTGTCTGGTTTATTTCACTTATGAGTATATGTCCAAGTGGCATCCACTTCAATATCAATGCTTCAAGCTTATCATTCTTAATAGCTGAGTAATACTCCATTATATAGAAATACCACATCTTTTTTCAACCATTCCACATGTGATGGATATCTTGGTTGTTTCCAAGATTTTGCCATCACACATTGCGCTGCTATAAACATAGGTACACATATATCACTATGATACAATGCTTTCAGTTCCTTTGGGAAAATTCCCAGTAGGGGGATAGCCGGCTTGAATAGGATTTCTAGTCTTACTCTTTTGAGGAGTCTTCACACTGACCTCCACAATGGTTGTACCGGGTCTACATTCCCACCAGCAGTGGAGAAGTGTTCCCTTCTCCCCACAACCTCTCCAACATTCGTTGTTGGTTGATTTCCTTATGATAACCACTCTTTCTGGAGTGAGATGGTATCTCAGTGTTAATTTTATTTGCATTTCATGGATGGCTAGTGATGTGGAGCATTTTTTCATATATTTATTCGCTTCTTTAATTTTGTCCTCTGAGAAGTGTGTATCTTTTCATGGAAAATTATAACACCCTAAGAAAAGAGATTATAGAGGATTTCAGAAAATGGAAAGACATTCCATTCTCTTGGATAGGAAGAACCAACATCATAAAGATGGCCATACTCCCAAAATTGCTGTACAGATTTAATGCAATCCCTATCAAACTGCCATGAACATACCTCCCAGACATAGAGAAATTGTTCCTAAAATTTATTTGGAACCACAAGTGACCTAGAATAGCAAAGGCAATCTTGACCAATAAAGACAAGGCAGGAGGCATCACAATTCCTGACTTGAAGTTATACTACAAAGCCACTGTGATAAAATCAACATGATATTGGCAATAGAATAGACCTGAGGATCAATGGAATATATTAGAAGGTGCAGAAGCATCTACGAACACACTCAGCCCTCTGATCTTTGACCAAGGGGTCAAACATAGTCACTGGAAGAAAGATAGCCTCTTTAGCAAATGGTGCTGGAAAACATGGCTTTCTACATGCCAAAAACTAAAACTTGACTCAGCTCTATCACCATGCACTAAGTTAAAGTCAAAATGGATTAAAAATCTAAACAATAAAACAGAAACACTCAATCTCCTGTAAAAGAAAGTAGGAGGAACTCTTTAAGACATGAGGGTAGGTAGAGAGTTCATGAACAAACATATATTCGCATGGGAAGCAATTGAAAGAATCAACAACTGGGATCAAATCTTCTTGAGTAGTTTCTGCATGTCAAAAAAATTGTCAGCAGAGTGAAAATACAACCCACAAATTTTGAAAAGATCCTAACTAATAAGCAATCAGACAAAAGTCTGCTCTCTATAATATATAAAGAAAAGAACTAAGATATAAGATCCTTGCCCTCTTTGTGTGAGGCTATTAGTAGTTCTTCCTGATGGAGAATTTTGTAGGCTTTATAACCTTGTTGATCTTATTATTTGGCCCATGCATACTTAAATGTTAAGTAACTTATCTCTTCCTACAAAATTGAAAAATTAGGAAACTGAAATTGAAACCCAGGCTTTCTGATGCCAAAGTCGTTGCTCACACCCCCTTCAAAGGTAGCTAACCTTGTCTTGTCAACAAATTTACAATAAGCATAATTATTCTGTATTTAACAGCTAAGAGAAGTGATTAAAAAAGTTAGGTAACTTTTTCTCAAGGTCACACTATTTCAGTGGCCTGGCAAGTATTTAAATCTGGATCTTTCTGAAAGAGTGAATTCTTATTCCTTATCATCATGAATTAGACTAAATTATAAAAATAGTATAAATGTTTTGAGATAAATAGGTCATATGTTTCATTACATAAAAATAATATGACAAGTCAAATAAATATGAATAAATATGACAAAAAGGAAAGTTTTTGATAATTAAATATTTCATGAGATTATAGACCTTAATTTATAAGTTATGGGTTGTCACTTTTCTGAAATTTTTTTTTAATTTTAGTGTTATTTCCCTTGAGATCTACATTTAAAACATGAATAAAAATATATATATTTTATGATATTTCCAAAAATAGTAAGTGCTTACTGGGAAAAAATTGGCTTTACAGACAGGATTAAAAATGAAGACAGAAAAAAGTGAAGGCTGGGAAGGAGGAAGAAAAGTAGATCTAGAAAGTTTTGAGGGTTTGTTGCATATAAATCTTGATAATGTTCACATACAGAGACAATTTATTAATTTAATGTATTTAGTGCAAGTTCTATGCCTAGTCTCCATCAGCATCTCAGCACACCCCACAGGCTGGACTGGCTAGCATGCCAGGATTGAACCCCAGTCCCTGTACCTGTCTAAGCAGGCATTTTAATCTGCTGAGTTATATGGCCAGCCTCACAAATTTATTTTTATACAAATTTGATTTTTCTGTGTTTTCTTGTCATATACTTTTCTACTTCAAGATATACTAGGAATGTATTCTGTATCAACCAGCATGATATAAATCCTTAATTTTTATAATGATATTAAATTCCATTGTTAAGCTCATATAATTTTCATCATATCATCACATAATTGTGTTCTACATTATTTTGCTAGCTCTACTAAGTAAAGCAAAATGTCACTGATCAAGCAGTTTAAGCAACAGAAATTTATTTTTCACAGTTGTGAAAATTAATGTCCATATCAATATGAAGATAAGTTTAATTTCTCCTGAGATCTTTGTCCTTGGCTTTGAAATTTTAAGCATTTACTGTTCCTTTCAATATACCATAAGAAGTCAGCAGTACAATTGTACAACTTAGCCTGTATATGTACATAAATATATAATTTTCCCTTCCTTCTTTTTCTCCTTTCCCTCATGCCACATCTTCTTCCTTTTGAGTAGTTTCTTTCCCTTTCACCATATTTATTGTACCTTTCAGACTTTATTTGCTCTTTTAGGTTCTTATGTACAGGGACAATATGATTTTAACATATACAAGTCTGCTTTATTTCACTTATGAGTATGTTCTCCAGTTGCACTCATTTACCTATAAAAGCCTAGTGTTTTCTTTATTTCTGAGTAATACTCCATTGTATGAGAATACCACACCTTTTTTGTCCATTCCTCAATTGATGGGCATTTGGGTTGTTTCCAAGACTTAACTATGATGAATTGCACTGCTATAAACATAGGTGCACATATATCACTGTGGTATGATATTTTCAATTATTCTGGGAAAATACCCACAAGGATTGAATGGACCTCTAATCCCAGTTTTTGAGCAAACTACACACTGATTTGCACGGTGGTTGTACCAGTCTACACTTCTACCAACAGTGGAGAGGAGTTCTTTTTCCCTGCAGCCCCTCTAGCATTTGTTGTTGGTTCATTCTTGAAAATAGTCTTTCTTCATTGGGTGAGATGGAATCTCAGGGTTGTTTTAATTTACATTTCTTGAATAGGTAATGGTGTTACTTTTTTAAAGAAAACAAAATAGTGATACACACTGAAAAAAGGCATTAAAAATGACACAAAAGTGCATTAAAGAAATCAATAGGAATTCAACAATGGTTGCTGGATTTATTACATGATGCTATCTTCAAATTAGTTGTTCGATTACCAGATATAAACATGTAAAATTCGTTGAAGGAAAAACAAAATAAAATAAAACAAAAACAAAGAAGTTATAAGGAATTCAGAAAAAAGAAGAGTTAAAAAATAAAGTTAAGCATTAACAGTTCCTTTCAAAAGGCCAGCAGAAATTGATGTACAACTATCCAAACTATTCTGCATCTATACCTAAATATATCTTTTTCCTTTCTTTCATTTTCCTTTTTCCTCATCCCAGTTTTTTCCCATCAAACGATTTCTTTCTTTCACATTATCTGTTGTACCTTTTAGATTTTAATGACTCTTTCAGGTTCTTAAACTAGCGAGATAATACAATGGTTGTACATTTCTACCCGATTTATTTCACTTACCAACATAGTCTGTGGGGAGCCAGTGACATAGCTTAGTGGACTAAAGTGCCTGCTTAGACAAGCTTAGGCAAATGCAGGGACCATGGTTCGATCCCCTGCACCACATGCTGCATGAGCCCCACGCCCAGGGCAGATTGAACTGTCCACAGAGTCCATGCATAGTGGTGCATGCCTGTAATCCAGTGCTGGGGATGCTGATAATAGAAGGATCACTATGAAGCTGAGTTGTGTAGCAAGACCCTTTAACAAAAAAATACATTTAAAAAAAAAAAGTCTCTAGCTGCATCCATCTATCTACAAAAACCTCAAATTTATCTTTTTGTTATAGCTGAATAATATTCCACTGTGTAAAAATACCATATATTTTTATGCATTGCTCAGCTGTGGGGTGTCTGGGTTGTTTCCAAGATTCAGCTATGACAAATTGCACTGCTATAAGCATGGGTGCACATATGTCACTATGGTATGATGATTTCAGTTCTTTTGGAAAAGTACCTAGGAGGGGAAGAGCTGGCTTAAATGGGACCTCCATTCCTAGCTTTTTGAGGAATCTCCACACTGATTTCCATAATAATTGTACCAGCCTGAACTCCAACCAATAATGGAGAAGTGTTCTTTTTTCCCAACAGCCTCTCCAGCATTTCTTGATGACAACCATTGTTTCTGGCATAAGATGGTATCTCAGCAATGCTGTAACCTGAACTCTTGAATGACCAATGATGTGGAACATTTTTTCATATATTTATTTGTCCTTCATATCTCTTCATCCAAGAAGTGTATATTCATCTCAGATGCCCTTAGTCTGAAGGACAGTTTGCCATAATTGTTTCCCATTTGGGGGGTTTTCTTTTTACTCTGTTGGTTATTTCTGTTGACATGCAGAAACTTTTCAGAAAGATGAGATCTCAATTGTTTATTTTTCAAAATATTTCCTACAGAGTTTGATTTTTGTCTATGAACTCTTTATCTACCTCTATGTCCTTAAGATTTCTACTGACTTTCTTTTCCAGAAGACTTAGTGTTTTGATTTTAATATTCAAATATTTGATCTATTTTTACTATAGTTTGTGCATGATCATAGGTATGGGTCTATTTTAAACTTTTGGTATGTGGAATGTCAGTGTATCTAGCACCATTTCTTAAAGAAGCCAACTTTCTTCCAATGAACGTTTGGCCCCTTTGTGAAAAATAAGGTGGCTGAGTGTGCTTATAGTTTTATCTATATCTCCTAACATGTTCCATTGATCTTCAGGTCTTTTTTTTTTTTTTTCAAGTACCATGCTGACTTTATCACAGTAGGTTTGTAATATTTTAAATCAGGGATTGTTATGCCTCCTGCCTTTCCTTCGTTACCCACAGTTGCGTTTGATAGTCTAGGTCTCTTCTGGTTTCAGATGAATTTTAGGAATGTTTTCTCTAGATATGTGAGGGATACTAGCAGTATTTTAGTTGGAATTGTGTTGAACCTGTAAAACAATGTTGGGGGTAAGGCCATTTTCACAATGTTAGCTCTTCCTATCCGGAAGCAAGGAATATCTTTCCATTTTCTGAAATGCTCTTTGATTCCTATTTTTCAGAATGCTATAATTTTCACTGTATAAATCTTTTATTTCCTTTGTGAGACTGATTCCTACGTATTTCTTTTTTCTTTTTGGTGTTATGGTCAAAAGCATAGTTTTGATCATTTCTCTCCTGATGCATTCGTTGCTTGTGTATAGAAATGCTATTGATTTTTGAGGGTTGACTTTGTATCCTGTTATCCTACTGAATTTGGTTACTAGTTGTTTTTTTATGACCAGCTCAGCCCATCCTGGAGCAAGGCTGGCACAGCATTTGTTACCAGGGATTGAACCTGTTTTTAAAGTGAAGGGCTTCATATTTTATCCATTTATATTATTGATTTAATTATTTATTTGATACAGGGTCCTGCTACATAGCTCAGGCTCATAGTAATCCTCCTTTCTCAGCCTCCCTAGTGCTTTAATTACAAGGGGTGTTACATGCCCAGGTTTCTGGGGCCAGCACAACATGCAGTACCAGGGATAAAACCTGGGTCTTTGTGTTTGCCAGGCAGGTGCTTAGACTGCCAACATATCTCCCTGGCCCTTTTTTCCATTTAGAATGATGTTGGCTGTGGTTTGTCAAAGATAGCTTTTATCAGGCTGAGGTAAAGATCATATGTTCTGATATTCTGTAGCGTTTTTATAATGAATGAGTGTTGGACTTTCTCAAAAAGCTTTTTATGCATCTATTAAAATTCTCACGTGAGTTTTGTCTTTGGCTCTGTTGATATGGTGTACTACATTTATGGTTTTATATATATTAAACCATCCCTGCATTCCTGGGATGAATCCTGCTTGGTCATAATGTTATAGTCTTCTCAATGATTTGCTGCACTCTGTTTGCTAGTATTTTATTGAGGAGTTTTGCATGTATATTAATTATGGAGATTGATCTATAGTTCTCTTTTTTGGTTGAGTGAATGAGTAATGATGTTGAACAATTTTTATACATTTCTTTTCCATTTGTATTTCTTCATGTGAGAACTATATATTCATCTCAGATGCCCATTTTTTAATTGGGTCTTTGAATCTGGGGGATCTGATTTTTTTTTTAATACTTTCTGTGTTCTAGATAGAATGCCTTTGTCTCAGGGACAGTCAGGTAAAACTTTTTCCTAATTCATGCATTTTCTTTTTTGTTCTGTTGTTGGTGATTTCTTTTGATGTGCAAGATCTTTTGAAAAGGTCTTTCCTCTTGAATTTCTGCCAGCAGAGTATGAGAATGAAAACAACTATGTATTTATTGTTCTAAGTCTGGCAGAACTAAAGTTTCATTCATGGCCATCACCTCTTTGCTATTTATTACAGGTGGTGTGCGGATTCAGAACAGGACAGTTTCCATTATTAGACCACTAGCAGGTAATTTCTTTGCTTCTTAGTTTCACCTGAAAATTTTCTAGAACAAAGGAGAGCCTTGTGAGTAATAAAAGGAGTTAAATAGCCCAAATGATGCATTCAGTTTCCTTGAGAATATTTGTTCCTTGTATTTTAAGTTATTCTTTTTAGCTTCATAAGATTGCATAAATAGAAAAATAAAGTTTCATTTATTTCATGGAGAAGACAAAACATAACAGGATAGAGGAGGAGAGAGAATCAGTAGATGTGTTTAGGGAGGCTGTAAGACTCCCTACCTCCAAGATAATGTAGTTGGAGAAGAGCCTTTTTCTATGCAGCATTCTCTCCATACTCTTCTTTTCTGTCACCTGCTGGCATTATGTTCTTCTACATCCTAGGGGCACCACAGGAAGTTAAATATTGAATCATGGCTTCCTC
>PVKA01005182.1:0-15000 GCA_004027165.1 Ctenomys sociabilis | reverse complement strand
CTCATTAATGTTTTATCATAATACTTTTTAAAAACATTTATAGCACATGCCTTCTGTAATATTCGCACTCTGTCATCACTCCAGCCAGTGCTGACAATTTCGTGAAAGTTTACTTTTATGAAGGCATATATTATAATACAAAAATGAAATTAACTTGCACTTTGAGCCCTCTGCTATTTTCTCACTTATTTGGGGGCTCTCACTTCCTCCTTAGAGTTGTACTCTCCCCCTTTTTTTCTCTTCCAGAGTACATTGTTGCCCTCAGGGAGTAAGCAGACCAAGCAGAGAATGAATCAGTTCACAAATGATCATAATCACTACCTCTGGCAAATGAAAAACACTGAAATTTGGAAAGGAATTTCTTTAGACAGCTTGCAAATATATCTCCCAAGCTGAGAGGCAAAGAATTAAGTGACTTTCTACAAATATTTCCAAAATCTTGTTTTTCTTTAACTTAAGGTAAAAGGTGGTGATTTATTTTATGTCTCTTTCCAAATTGAAAAAAAAAATGCCTGCTCAAGTCTCAGGATTAGCTTGTACCTGAACAAAGATTAAATCCATGATTTCTGAAGCCCAATTTTATACATTTATACTATGTCAAACTAATCCCTACAGGGGGCTAGGGGTGGGGATCACATCTGCGATAAGAGAACTGGGTTCCTACATAATGACTGTGGGAAAAGAGTATTTGGCAAGTCAAGGGATTTTCTGATTATAATTGATGTTCTTCTGACTCTATATGACAAGATAGGGCTTGAGAAATGAGAGTGAAAGAACAAGATAATCTTTTATCCTGTTACTTTTCTTCCAAGCAGAGCCAAATTCATTCTTTGATTAAAATATTACACACATGGCTGAACTGGCTTCCAGCATGACCTCTGGAAAGTAAAGCCTGAATAGTGAGTCTCTGAATGTACAAAAGGAAACACTTTGCAGACATAAAACACTCCTGCCTTGGGGCTGCACTTACTGCAGGTTCACCATGTTGAGTGGAAAGACTCCTTAGTGTAATCTATATACAAGCTGGAAAAGCCTCTTAATAATATTCCTGTCAATCACATTCACCTTGCGAGGAGGGAGCAGCATTTAGGGATGTGATATCTGGGCTGAAGCAGAAGAAAAGAGCTCAGTTCCCTTGCACTGCACTCATTAGCCTGGCAGCATACTCCATTATATGGGTTTTTGATTGTCTGAATGTGTAGCTTGGACTCAATGACCTGTCTGCTGAACTGAATGGCAATATTAAAGAGAGAGAGAGAGAGAGAGAGAGAGAGAGAGAGAGAGAGAGAGAGAGAGAGGAGGGGAGAAAGGAGGGAGGCAGGGAGGGAAGGAGAGAGGGAGGGTGGCAGGGAGGCAGGGAGGAGGGAGGGAGGAAAAGAGAAAGATGACAAAAAGCCAATATGACTTCATTACCTTGGGAAACATTTGTTAAGATGAAGGACTGACAGAAAAGTAATAGAGCATCACCAAGCCATAAGCACACAAGTGGAAGAGTCCTTGTAGATGATCTAGCCTGAGTCCTTCTTTCCACTTAAGGGCAAACAAAGAGTTTAAGGGATTTGCCCTTGTTTTGCAGATTTCTGCTCCAGTGACATTTGCCTCTCCCCTGAGACAAGTTTCCAGATTATTGAATACTGAGGTTGGAGTACTGGTAATTGTAACTCAAACAAGGAAAAACAGTAAAATGAATGCTAGTCAGAATCAATATTCTCATTAAATACTCAATGGCCTTTTCCTTTCTGGGTTTATATTTTTTTCTCACCTTCTGGGTTATTTTTCATGTATTAAATGTGGAAAAAACAATGAAAGAACCCTTTGATTGTAACTGAGATCAATGCATCTAGCATGTTTTCCAATACTTGTGCATTCTTCATTAGAGTCATATACAAGGAAAGGTTCAAATGGAAAACAACAGCAAAACAGAACACCCTTTGGAAAGCCATTCATAACTTTCCTTTCAGGATTGAGCAGTCATTCTTTATTATAGTCTTATCCAAGGGGATGAAGCCCCATGTATGCTGAAATTCAGAGCACAGCAAAGGATGCCGCAAAGAACTTTGTTTGTGGGATTTTGTTTGCTTTATTTTAAATATATGCATTCTGCTCCTGTATACCAGTCATTTGGTACTTGATTCTCTATAGCTTCCACATTCTTTTAGCTTTAAGACAAGGCAGGTTGTGGCCTCCCTCTCCTTCGCCTTTCAAGTGTTTAAGCCCAGGCTTCATGAACTTCCTGGTTTTATTCATTCTTGGGCCTTCATTGCAAATATTCTTATGTGAGGCTAAAACCTCTAGCTGTGTCAGCACAGTTTTCCTGCCTAAATGATCACTGTTCCTTTTCCTTTTAGTCTTACTTATTTTTGTAGGGTCCACGTGCACAATATACCCCTCCATCCATACACCTAACTTAAAACTGACTTCATAAAGATTAAAATTATTTTTAAACTTAAGTTTTTCTACATAAAAGAGGATACTCTGGTTTCTCTTCAGATCACATAAATCTTTCGCCCTTTTCTATATAAAAGAGGAGCACAGGACTTGGGAGATAGCGCAGCAGTGTCAGTGCCTGCCGGGCACGGGCAAGGGTCTGGGTTCCATCCCTGGTACCTCATGCTGTGCTGGCCTGGGAGCCCTGGGTACAGTGTGCTGGCCACTGACACTGGGCATGGTGGCGTCACACCTGTAATCCCAGTGCTGTGGAGGCCGATACAGGAGGGTCACTGTGAATCTGAGCTGTGTGGAGAGACCCCGTACCAAATTAATTGGTTAATTAATTAATGAAAAGGACCAAAAGTCTAAAGAATATCCTTTTGCAGCTGGCTTCATAAGTTTTGTTTTAATCAAAAATAATTACCTGGTTCATAATTGAACAGATATACCAGGTGATACCATAAAACAGAATTTTTATTTAGCAATTCATATAGAATCAAGACTCTAGTGTTACCTTTACATTCAGCTTTGAGACAGGTTTGGTCAGATGGCATTAAAATCCACTGCATAATGCACAGCACTGCAATGTGCAATACATACCAAATTGAAAAAGGAACTATAAATGTCACACATTCCACTTTTATTTTTCCAATAAAAGTAACTCTGATTTCACTTAAATAAGATTGTACCTTGACGGCAAATGTCAGGGTAGCTGAAGGTGAAAGTCATTCTCCGCTGAAGTGTGCCATGCTTTACGACTTACTTAGTATTTGTGGAAATATAACCTCGCCATTTCAGAAGCTTTCTGAGAGCAAGGTCCTGGTCCTTACCCCAGGAGCCTCTGATACAGATAGAACTTGGAAGTCCATTTGTTAGCTGCCTGTACGTAGACATGCACCTTAACATGGGTGCTTAACTCACAGCGCGCTGATTCAGCCCAGCTGCACAGGTGCTGGGAAGTTCTGGTCTTTCAGATACTTTCAATCCCACCTTCCAGAGGATGACTTACCATCCAGTCAGTACCATTATCATCTCCACCATTATTAGGCCAAGGAATAGAAAAATTTCACTCTATCTGGACTGCTGAGCATAGCAAAATCTAAGCACAGTGGGAATAAATGTGTCTACTACCTAAAGAGAAGACGCTTGGGATTTTCAAGAACTTGCATGGATTTTGGGCCTTCTGTACAATAGTCTTTTATATTAGATTTTCAATAGATTAGGACTGAGCCACACAGGACTACGGTACAAGTTTTGTGTCATGCCCAAGAATTCTAATAATTACTATGAACTAAAATCAAGACAACTCTGAACTAAAACCATGAGAAACTAATCAAATTAGCTGAACACTTAAGTGACAATTCGACTTTTTGTTTTAAAGAAATTATTTAATTTGGCACATGGAATACCTATCACATAAGTCATATGATTGAGCTCAAAAGTACTTTGAGACAGTGTTATTTTTCCTCAAAACTTCAAAAAGACACCCAGTGGTTGTTATTTTGTGTAGAAAGCCAGGCCCTGTTTTCCTCCACTCTTCCTCGCTCATTCACCAGGAACCAGCTCGGGACCTCTGACCCAGGAAGAGCAACACTTCCGTTTCTAGGAAGAATTCCAGAATTACTCCACATCCTCAATTCTTCACATTTTTGGATGATTTAGAAATTTTGATGATGAAGTCTTTCCATTAAGAATATTTGCCATATTTTGTTAATTCAGAAATAAAAATATACTTTGGTAAATTTGAAAATCAGAGAAAATTCAAAGAAAAAAATTCATATAAACTTGCTATCTAGAGTTAATTCATATATATATATATATATATATATATATATATATATTCATATATATATTATGTTCATATATATATATATGATGTTGGTCTTTCTAAAGAACATGTACTTGTCTGTGTCATTTTTCCCTTTTTACTTCAAAAAATGGAGATTACATATAAAAATATTTTTATTTAGATATCATATATATACATATAGATATAATATATGCACAAATAGATATACATATATAGATATCATATATATATTAATATTTCTGCTACAGACTCCTCCGTTTTCAGCCTCCCCAGAGCTGGGATCCCACCACACCCTGTCTCGGTGGCCACCTCAGCATGCCCAGAGGTGGTGCCAGAAATTGAACCCTGGTCCATGCACTTGCCCAAGTAAGCACTTAGTCTGCTAAGCTATCTCACCAGCCCAGATATTATATATTAGTTTTGAATTTTAAATATTTTTAAAGTTAGAACACATTTTTTGGACAGTTTCTTATGTCACTAAACATTTTTCTGGAACAAGCAGTTTAAAGAGTTTCATTGCATCTATAATTAGAACAGGCCAAATTTAATTCATCCCAAATTTTAGTGAGGCCACGGGGAGGTGGTTCATTATTGGTATCATTGATAAGAGTATGAATTGGTAAAACCACTGTGGAAATTGGTATAGAGATTGCTTAGATAACAAACAGAGAAATTCCATTTGACTCAGCTATTCTTCTTGTATGTAGCTCCTGGGATGAGAAGATATTATGCCACCATGAGATATGTGTATCTGTGTTCATACTAGCACAGTTCTGTTCTGTCCCCCCACCCACTTGGTGCAAGGAATCAAATTCAGGACTGTGTACTTGCCGGCCAAGTGCTGTGCCACTGAGCTACATCCAAGTCCAGCAAATTCTTAATAGCTAAATCCTGCAACAACCTATATGTCCAACAGATGAACTTGGATAAAGAAAATGTAGTGTTTATACACTATTGAGAACTGTATTGCCATAAAGAAGAGTACATTTGTGGAGACATGCATGCACCTTGAGATCATGATTTTAAGTGATTAAATATACAAGAAACATCCTATGGTTTCTCTTATATGAGATATTCAATATATTTAAAAAGTAGATTATGAAAGACACATAATAGAAAAAGAGAAAAAATAAAGGTATTGTAAACCAGCATGAAAAATGCATCTAAAAGTGTTCCTTGATTCAGTATAATTGTCTTACATGTTTTGGCTTACTAACATGGTTGTTAATCTGTATGTATTTTAACTTTATAAGAATATATAAATTAACTAAATGAATCTAATGATGGCAGAAAAAGGGGAGTAGAGGGGAAGGAAAAAATAAAATGAGGGAGATGCATCATGCACATTCACCAGTTCCCCACAATGAATGCAATCGTTACTTACTGCAAACGCATACTGATAAAAAATTTAAAAACAAAGATAACAATAAAATAGCCATATTATGCACACCCATGTTTATCGCAACACAATTTGAAAACATTCCAAATGCCCATGAGCTCAGGAATGGCTAAAAAAGACATAGCATTTTCACACAATGGAGTATTACTTAGCTAGAAAGAAGGATAAACTCAAGCCTCTTCTAGGTAAATAGACACAACTAGGGACTATACACGTAAGTGAAGTGAATCAGACCTGCATGTGTAAACACTGCATTGCCTCCCTAAGGTAAGAACCTGAAGGACTAGATAAAATCAGAAAGGTACAATAGATATGGTTAAGGGAAAAGAAACTGTTCAAGGGGAAGGAGTAACCGGGATGAGGAAAAGGACTAAAAGAAAACAGGTGTATTCATGTGCACATACAGGAGAGTTTGGACAGTGGTAGGGCTGCTTTTTTCTACTGCACTGCAAGAAGTTAATGCTTGATATTTTCTTCTTTTTAATTTCTTATAAGTTCTTTTAACCAGTTCTGCATGCTTATTTCTGGTAATCTAAACAGCTAATTCGAAGTCACATTATGCAATATAACAACCATTGCCAAATTCCTATTGTTTTGTATAGTGGAATTCTGTGTCATTTCTAGTGTTTACTTTACAATTTTTATTCTACTTAAAGCAAACTAAGTTAAATACACAATTAATTTATTCCATACATTTGAGCTATATGAAACGACAAACAAACCCAAGGATTTTTCATACAAACGTATTCTTGTCATAACCCTTGCAATTCTCTACAAAGAAAAAATTGAAAGGCCAGCCAAGTAGTTCAGCAGATTAAAGCACCTACAAGCAGGTGCAGAGGCTTGGGGCTCAATCCCTGGGCCTGCTGTGCTCACCCTACTCCAGGGGCGCACTGAGTTGGTGATTGAGACTGAGCGTGGTGTCTTGCTTCTGTAATCTCAGCTCTTGGGAGGCTGTAAACAAGAGGATCATTACGAGTCCGATCTAGTAGTGAGATCCTGAACACTCTGTGGAATATAAGTTGCCTAAAATTGTACCATGGAACAACGTGGAAGACCATAGAAATTATTGCTTAGAGAATTAAGTCTGGAACTTATGCTGCTCAGTCTACTTTTAGGCTGCAGATTTTCTCAGAGATGAAATTCTTACAAAACGGCTCTCTGATTCTCTTCAGAAGAAAAAAAAAGGTTTATAGTTTACAAAGCTGTCAAAATTACAGCACAAAATTTTGTTTTGTGAATTTTTGCTTGAAAAGACTGAGAAGAAAACCCATTTTATTTTTAAAAATATATTTCTTTAGAAAATACATCTAATTTAAAATTTTGTTTTAAAAAAGATCTCTGAATTATGTAGTACAGTTACACAAAACTCAGATGTGATCTCTTAATAACTATTTAAACAGAAACTCTCCAAATGACTTATTTTAGGACTGGAATTCTTTCAGCCTCTTATTTCACCAAGGAAACTCTACTTTGAACAAAAATTTATCAAAATGTTGCTTTTCTTTATGACAACAACTGGGTCTTGATAATTAATACCATTAGAAATACTTATCTTCACCATTTAATTTTCAAAAGAACAATCAAGTTTTCACTAAAAATGGAACTTTAGTTTATTTGTTAAGGAGAGCTCTGGAGCCAGACTTAAAGTTAGAATCTAGTGTATTTCTTTCTGTTGTTGGTTGGATTCTGTAGAATCAATATTACGTTGGTTTACTACAATAAACCTTGGTGTAGTTAGGTATAAAATGAGGATAATACCACTTTCTTTATTTTTTGCTGGTTACATTATACAACTTTATTAAAATATTGTCTAGACATTGTAACAAAACAAAAAATCCATACCTAAACAACAACATTAATATCAAATATGTTTGGGAAAATACCCTTAATAAAATCATTACATTCATTTGGTCCAAAAGTAAACTAATAAATCTCAAAAATTTCCATTTACTAAACATTATTATGTTTGATTTATCAAATAAAGGTTGTATTTTAAGAGAACAAAGGAACAACTATAGGCTAATTCAAAATCACCCTCCTCAATGTGTACATTAATACCCAGCTTCATGAACATTCATGGTTCAACTCTAGCCACCTCAGTTATGAACACACATGTGCATAGTATAGCTAGGTTTTCTGATTTTTCTAAGAGTAGGGTAAAAGTCTAATATTTCTTATCCTGTCAAAACATAAAGTTTGGTAGCAAACAAAATCAACATTATAAAATTAATAGCTTTTCTATAGACCAATAATGAAGTGAGAAGGAATGGAGAAAATTACATTTTACAATAGTTTAAAAGATTAAAATAAATAAAATAGGATATCATGGAATCGACCCAATCAAGGAGATGAAAGACCTATACAATGAAACAGAAGAAGGCACTAAAAGATAGACATCTCACATTCATGGAGAGGCAGAATTAATCTTGCTGCAAATGGCAATATTGCTAAAATCAGTACAATCCCATCACAATTCCAATGACACCCTATAGGACTAGAAAAAACAATCACAAAATTCAAATGATAGTTAAAACTATCCTTAGCAAAACTAACAAGATTGAAGACATTTCAATACTCAATTTGAAATTATGCTGCAAAGCCTTAGTAACAAAAGAACATGTTACTGGAGTAAAAAATATACACGAAGTCCAACGGAATGAGAGTAGAGAGCACAGAAACAAACCTACTCAGTTAAGGTCATCTGATTCTTGACAAGGAAACTAAAAACATACACTGGAGAAAAGACGACCTCTTTAACCAATAATCCTAGAAAAATTATACATCTATTGGTAGACTGAAACTATATTCTTACCTCTTACACTGTACAAAAGTTTATTGAAAAATAGATCAAATCCTTAGGAATAACACTAAAACTTTGCAGTTTCTAGAAGAAAATATAACAAATTACTTGAAGCAATAGACTTCCTCAGTAGAGTACCAATAGACAAGAAGTAATAGCAAAAATCATCAAACTCCAGCAAATTCAAACATTGTTGAATAGCAAGAAAAACAAATAACAGAATAAAGAGACACCACAGAATGTGTGGTAAAAATCTGTCACTTACTCTTTTGACAAAGGATTAATATCTACAGTATATAAAAACTTCATAGAAAAAATGAATAGCCCAATAAACATATGTGAAAATTAACTGGATAGACACTTCTCAAAAAATATATAAAAGGCCAACAAGTGTATGAAATATCTGCAGCTATACCTTTAACCCTTAGGGAAATACAAATAAAAACTGCATTTAGATTCCATTACAGGGGCCAGGGAGATAGCTCAGTAGAATATGCACTTCCCTGGCAAGTGCAACGTCCTGAGTTCAATCCCTGGTTCCACCACAGAAAAAAAGGTTCTATTACATTACAGTCAGAATGGCTACCACAATAAAAAGAGCAACAAGTGCTGGGGAGGATGAGGAGGAACTATTCTTATTATAGAAATATAAATTAATACAGAATTCTCTTCTGTTAATGTATGTTAACTCATCTCTCTCCCTCATAAAGGTGTTTTAGTTATTCTAGGTGATTGGAGAACAGACTGATTTTGCTCAGATTATAGTAGATTCTACAGTGAAAATCAACAATGCACACTAAGAGAGCAGGTCCGAATAAATGTAAACAGTTCATTCATTCATATATATATATATATATATATATATATATATATATATATATATATTAGTGAAGGTTCATTAAGACAGTGGTCAGTGACTAGAAATATGAATCCTGTTTCTGTTTTGGGGCTTTGCCTAGCTCCTTTATCTTTGATTTCAGAAACCATAACCAGAGAGAAAAGAGGAAAACATAAAATCATATACCACCACTCAAAGAGCTTAGACCACATTCAGGGGCAAGCATGCCCAGAAAAGGGCATTAGAATGAACCAGGTGGGTTTCTACCACACGTGGCCTCTGGGGTGAAAAAACTGAAGGTCGCCTGAGTGATGGGGCAAGTGGTTTCCCTTGATGCAGGCTCAGAGACCCTTTCCTTGTTTTCAAGCGTAGCGCTACACCCTGCAAATCTGAAGATGGGCGATCTAAGTGTGAGGACTAGAGCAGAAGGATATTCCTTCAGCAGAAGATTAACTGGCTTGGCGGGGCAGTTCCTTATTCCTTTTTTTTAATATGTGATTTATTTTAATTTTAATAATATTTTGGACATCTGAATTAAAATATGCCAGTTCTAAATTTTATAGGTATTTTATTAAGTACCTTCAAATTAAAAAGAAATCAGGCCAGTGGATATAGCTTGATGGCACAGATTTCACCACAAAATTAACTTATTGATTCTTACAGTAAATTAAAATTCAAATATTTTCTGCACTGCAGATATAAAAACATAAATTCTCTAAAATACAAAATTCAGTGATTAATTATTTACCACTTAAATGACCCTCTTGAGCCAAGGATATAGCTCAGTGGCACAGCACCTGCTTGGCAGGAATAAGGTCATAAGTTCAATTCCCAGTTGCAAAAAACAAAAAACCTTCTCTTTTAGACACAAGAGACACGGATGGAGGCAGTGGAATCAGATTCATTCCTGCCTTTGGCTCTAGGGAACTAGAGCTATGCAGGTAATAGAGAGAGCTCAATAATTTCAGAGTATTCACTTTCATAATATAAATTCTATAAACATTTTATAAAGATTGTGCTCTCTGATACACAACTTCAAAACATCTAAATCTTTCTTCCAATCCTGTCAGAATCAATATTCCAGTATGGAGTTCTTATAAATTCTCCAAATTGGTTATCATTATATAAAATTTTGTTATTGACAGTTTACTCCTGTTGTAATGGCTTACTGACAGAATGACCTCATAGTTTAGCTGTTACACAATGATACTCATTTTAAAATTCTGATTGACCTCATTAATATTTAGCACTAAAACTCCAAACTATCTCTGTTGTGGAAAATACATTTAAATTTTATATGTCTGACCTTGTGAGCTTAAGGGCCTTAAATATGGATCAGTGATGACTCTGGTGTAAAGATTCTGCTTATTTTTGCAAAGTACCTCTCTCCATGAAATGTTATGCGAGGAACAGCCAGATAAGGAATGTGGGTGAGAAACATCTGCTTGGTTTACATTTTTAATGCAGTTATACTGGGAGGCATTTTCAAGGAGAGTATTTCCAGTTAGAAACAGAAGGCATGATGAAAATATCACCCCTCTTTGTTCAGGCTCATGCTTATAAGCATTTTTAGTCACAATAACCTCAGCAAAATTTCCTTCCTGGAAAAGAAAACCGAAGAGTCGTTTACTGATTAGAAAGTGTCAGCAAAACTTAGGCAGATTTGGTTCTTCATGTACGTTTTCCCTGCAACTGGACTCCAGAATTTGAAGAATTGCGGTAAATGCCACGATCTTGACTTAGATGCGAGACAGTGAACTTTTCCTCCTACTTGGTTTTCAGTGTGTCAGCAGGTTAGGCAACCACAGAGCGGGGCGCCCCTGGTGGCAGAAAGGCAGGCCTCTCTCTGTGTCTGCCAAAATGCCCCTCTCCTCCACATCACTCTTTGTCTATTTAATTTCAGAATTTCATGAAAACAAAATGCTTTTTCAGTATGTATTTGGGTAAGATATATTTCCATTTGGGCTTACTTTTTAGATATAATTATGAAGGGGTAATTTTTTATGATCAGCCTACCATAGCAAAAGAGCTGTGAATGTGTATCAGATTTAGAAACTTACAATAACTGAATTATTAATATATTTTAACAAATTATAGTGAATCTGAGTAAATCCCCTTAATTATGTTGCTACTTCTAACTGGCAATTTAGTTTTTTGAAGGGGATAAAAAGAACCACAAAAGTGTTCATAGCCTCTATCTTTTGTCACAGCATGTAGTGAAAAATCTTTAACGATGGAATATTAAATGTTGTGCTTTGTACATTTTTAAGATTTTGAATTTCTTCATCAAATTCTTAGCACTGTAAAAATGTCACACGTATAAATGCAGTCTATCTTGCTTTATAGTTCGTTTCCTTGTAGCACTGACAATCAAACCCAGGACCTCCCACAGGTCAAGCAAGTGTCCTACAGTGTGGTACAGCCTTAGCCTATAGACAGGTGAAAGGATGAGACGCACAGTCTAAAGAAATGTTAGCGTAAGTTTTTGCCATCTTAAGACAAAATAAGTGTGCCTTCAGCGTGCCCTGCACTAATTTATTCTTTCCTTCAGGCAGATGCCCGATTGTTCTTCACTGTGCCCAAATGTTCCTTATTAATTGGGGAACCAGACAGTTTATTATCTGCCCTCACAGAACTTCTAATCTAGTTGAGGGAAGGAAAAATCAAGAAAACAAATAGTTCTAAAATTACGACACAGGGACTGGGGAGATGGCTCAGTGAAATAAACATTTCCCTGGCAAGTGCAAGGGTCTGAGCTCAATTCCCGGTTGCGCAAAATAAATAAATAAATACATACATACATAAAGTAAAATTACTATACAAGCTTAGACAAATGAAAAGCAAATAGAAGACAGATAAATAGGAAGCTTGGAGACTTACAGTCCGAGATGGATGCAAGCGTTCATGTTTACAGAGGGGGAAAAAGTTGATGATAAGGTTCTCACTTGGGATCTGTTATGTAATTGCTCACTGAGCATCGTGGAAACATGAGATGGTAAAAATCCATTGTGGATTAGTCCAAGAAGTCTGACGAGAGCCACTATAAGTCATTTAAATATGTTCTCCTACAAGATTTGAGTTGGTCACAGAGTCTAACATTACTGCATACCCTATTTTCATACAAGGGGAAAATAACATAAATCTGAAAGGGATCTTGGTTTAGATTTTTAAATTGCTGGTGATGTCTATAGTGACTCAAACCGGGATGTAATTCACCTGGGTAAAACTCATTCATTATCAGCAGCCAAGAGACAATCAGAGATAATTTAATGCCCACTGTGAGATGCATTGGCAGGTCTAGGAAACAAAGCTCATTTTTTCCTGGAAAGTAACACCTGACTCACAGGTGCTATAAATCAAGCAGGACCTACCTGTATCAAGAAAAGTACATACAGCCATGTGTAAAGATCTCCAAGCTAGGGGAAAGCTAGCTTGAACCAAGAAGAAAAGTACATTTAGAGATTAAAAATTTAGGATTCAAATCAGAGCTCAGGCCTGGTGTGTGTGAGACTGCCCAGGGCCCACCGGATCCACCTTCAAGCCAGCACTCAGACCTGGCATGTGAGTGGAACCTCCTCCATCAGACAGGCGCGGTGTGAAACCCTGCAGCAGAACTCCCTGCACAGAGGCTAGAGGCAAGACCCACATAGCTGATCCAGGAGCAGAACATCTTCCCAGCGTGGCACAGCAGGTTCACCTCCAAGGGCTGCAATAGGAAGAAGTGAAGCACAGCAACCAGACCCAAGCCGCACCCACCTGGATGAGTTTGAACTTGGTAAATCTGGACACGGTCCTTAGATAATAACTCTAACAAAGCTCTACATCAAAGGTCAGAAGATGGTGCTATAGAAAATGACAAAGGGAAGGAGCACAATGCAATCTCAGGCCCTGAGCCCTCCCAGAACAAACGCAGGAAACAATAGCATAAAAGTAATTGGAAATCACACACCTGAAATCTCTGAAATAATAGCGTTGGAAGTAAAGAAATAACTTCACTTCCAGCAGAAAGGTATAGAGGAAATCAGATCAGAAATAATTTCTGAAGTAAACACAGACATAACTATAATGAAAGAATTACTAAGTGTTTCTAAAGAAGACACTGATTAAATAAATAGAGCAGAATAGAAAAACAATGGAATGCTCGAATGAGCAATGCAGGACATAGAATGCATGAAGCAGATTCCAAGTGTTACACAGGAAATTGAAACCTCACTCACAAGCTGGCGAAACTATTGGAATGAAAGTGAAAATAGATTTTCAGACCTTAAAAAAACACCATTGCAGCTAGTGAAAAGGTAAGAAAAGCTTTCTTAAAAACAACTATGATGCAAGCAAAAAATAACATCTGCAAGACGATGAAAAGATGAACAACGTAAGAATAATAGACATCGGTGAGAAAGAAAGAATCAATACAAATGATATAAAAAGAATATGTCAGAAGTAACAGCAGAAAACTTCTCAAATGTGGGGAAATAATCTGACATTCAGGTAACCAAAGCATATAGAACTCCAAATAATATCAACCCAACAAAAAACACACCCAGATATACAATAATCAGATCCCAGAAATTCAGCACAGGAATGATATAATAAAAGCCTCCAGAGAAAAGAAACAGATCACATTTAAATGAAAACCCATCAGAATATTGGCAGATTTCTCTTCAGAAACTGTCAAGTCAAGAAGAACATGGAGCAAAATACTTCAAGTCCTGCAAGAAAACAAACTGCAGCCCAGACTGTTATACTATGCTAATCTATCTTTCAAGTATAATGGAGAAATGAAATGCTCCCATGACAAAGAACAACTGAAGCATTTCATGATGACAAAGCCAACCCTACACAGACTACTAGAAGAGATTCTAGAGAGGGATCAAAATGACCACAACTCCATGAATGAAAATGGAAAGAACCCACTAAATAGGGTAAACAATTAAACACAGGGAAAAAAAAGAGGCATACAACAGCAGTCTTTCCATTATTCTTTTATATACAGCAGCAAAATATTTCCAAGAGCATGCTCTACAAATGGACTTCTCCTGCACCTTTTGGGTCATGATTCTGTTAGGGTCTAAGATGGATATGAAGGAAATAGCAGTAGCTCAGATCCACAAGCGACACACCAGTAAGCACCACGGACACTGTCCATGTCCACGACATACTAGAACTTTGTGCGATATTCTATCCCCAAGCTGTTAGAAGTGCTGGTCATATATTTGCCTTTCCAGTATTTATGTTGTCTTACTCTTATTAATTCTTTACTACCATGAAAAGTTTTTCTTAGTTGATATTTTTGTATATATTAACTTATTCAAATATTATGTTAATACTCTGAATTGATCACAGATTTGTCCTATGTGATACATAGGACACACAATATTCTGGCCTCTTATTTGGACTCATGCTTTAATTTTAATTTTGAAATACTGTTTTGAAATATTTAATTTAGTTTTTAGTTAATTAAGATTTAATTAATTTTCTGAAAATTGTTCAATCTTAATTTTTGTTTTAAGATTTACACTGCACCTTTGACATACTTATAATCTACTTATAAGACATGATATGATATTTTCTCCTAGTATTAGAAACTTTAAAAAGTATTTTTCCAGGGCTTGGGAGATAGCTCAATAAAATAAGCACTTGCCTGGAAAGTGCAGGGTCCTAAGTTCAATCCCTGGTAACACAAAAATAATAAATAAGATAAAAAGTATATTTCCATTTTT